>JAJGRW010001559.1:0-11083 GCA_025461045.1 Carex parvula
TAATCAGAAACTTCAACTCAAGTTTGAGGCTTTTTCTTTTGTTTTTGAGGATGAAAAATGTGGTATTCCTGTAGGTAATAATTGTTGTAGGTTTCCTCACAAGTTTTTCGAAAAGTGGTCATATGCTGAATCGGATACTCAAGCGCCGAGAAATGCATATTTAAAGTTTCTTCGTCAGAGATCACCTTCTCGGTGAGATCATCTCTCTTGTCTTATCCCTCGTACTAGCCTCGTTTGTTTACGAGAGTGTCTTAGAGAAATACATGTACAACATACATGTGCTTTAAAATAAGAGAAATGACTTAGAAAAAAAATAGATAGAGATGTATTATGACAAGATGGCACGGATCGATGACTGGAAAAGTTACATTTCTTTTATCACAGGCGGATCATACAATAAAACTGTCTAAAATTATTGGAGCATTCATATACGCCTGCCCGAAGAAGGATGCTCCTCATTTTTTAATTGAATAATACAATATTTATGTTTTGTTATGTCATTTAGTCGGGGGTTTTATGTGAGGTTGATATTAATTAATAAAAAATTAATTGATGAACAATTTTGCAACTCAATACTTCTCAATTAAAAGAAAAAGAACCTGAACCGTCAGGATTCCTGGCGGTTGGCACATTAAAAAAAATGGAGGGCATTTTTTGTGTATTAAAATTGTTTAATTTATTGAGGATATTAACGAAAAATCGGGTTGGATTCTAAACAAAAACTTGTGTTTTTCCGCAGTTTAATATTAATTGTATGCCTTCCAACAAGTATTTTGTTAAAATATGTTTTTAAAAACCATGCACTGTGTCGACAAATGAAAAAAATTGTGGCTATGTTCTCGAGAAATTTACATTTTTGGTGTGTCATGATGAGGTTTTTAGCCATAATAGGGAAAACATTATATTGCCTAGAAAAATAGTTGTGCGCAAAAAAAGTCGCCTGGTCACATCACATGAGCTTTTATTATGATAAATGTCTTCTTTTGCGGTATCAAAAGTAATTTTCTTCTCATTGAATAAACCATAATATTATTTTGTCGTTCTATAATTTGTCGTTTGGCATTGGTCAGATGACTTGACAAAAATATTGTGTAAAAGTTATTCATTTGTTTAGATATATAGATCTGAAATTAATTATTTGGTATTAATGAAATGAGGCATAACAATTGAATATATAATTATTCTAGAGTAAAAAAAAAATTGGACCAGTAAAAGACTAATGCTGACAATTAATCCTTTCTCATTTAAACGCAGTTTGCATTTTCAGTTGTAGTAAATCTATACTTCATAAATATGATTGAATTTCAAAGACATGTCAGTCACGTTCAATGTTGATCGTTTGATTTGTTATGCAATATTTTTTTTTTTATAATACAACTCTTTTGCATTCTGCATAAATTCTCATGTAACTAATTGTGTTGTTCTCTATTATACATAGTTTAAATGTTTTGAAAAAATATTTACTTGTTTTCAAATTTTGCCGCATGCAATTTCTTTTATTTTGCAATTTATCTTTTCTTAACTAGATATTTTATTCTAAACGAAACGAAAGATAACAACATATAATACTCACCTGTTAGTTACGACTATCTCTTTTTTCGAAAACTTGACTGATGCAGTCAAGGATATATTAAAAGGAATGAGTACATCATAGATAATCAAATAAATTAGGGAAAATTATTTCTATGCCACTCCAAAAGATGGAAATTAGAAAATTACCACCTCAAAACAAAATTAGTTATTTGCCACTCTAAAGTCATTAAATTTATGAAATTGCCACAATTATACATCTAATATACATATTTGATTAAAATTATTCTGAAAAATATTGTATAAAAAATGTATTTTGATATTTTCAAAATTACCCCTTCCCCCTTTCTCCTTCCAAATCCACTCATGGCGATCTCTCTTCGCTCGCATTGCTGTCTCTCTCGTTCTCCCTTTGTCGCTTCTCTTCCTACTTCATATCCAGATCTCCTACTACCTATTCAGCTCGATTGACTCCGATGATTCGGCGCTCGATCGAGCTGCACCCGATCGCTGCCGAGCATCGGATTTTGCAAAGACTCGCATCTGATTGGAGGAAACTGATGATTTTCAAAGGTGTTTACTTGGTGGCGCTACTTGCAAAACTCGCATCTGATTTGAAATTACAGGAAAGACTACATTGTGAAGAGGCATCTCACTAGGGAATTTGAGAAGAAATATGAACGTGAGTATTGAATTTCAATGTTCCTTTCGTTTCTTCATTTCTTTTCCGTTTCAAGTAGATATTCAAATTTTGATCCTGGATTATAATTCTTACAGCTATGATTGGATTTTCACACAAATTGTGGGAAGATTCGGTTCTATTGCTGGGATACTGCTGACAATCATCATGTTTGAAGCCTCCAAGTAATCAGCTGAGTGCCAAGGAAATATAGAACATTACCAACTTCAAGCCATGTCAGAGCCAAAAGGCAGCAGCATTTCAGACCAAAGGAGTTGCTCTCTGTACCAAATACGGAAGGCTGAGTGTTTTGGAAGGGGGAAGGGGTAAGGGGTAATTTTAGAAATATCAAAATACGTTTTTTTATACAATATTTTTCAGAATAATTTAATCAAATATGTATGTTAGATGTATAATTGTGGCAATTTCATAAATTTAATGATTTTAGAGTGGCAAATAACTAATTTCATGTTTTGGGGTGGCAATTTTCTAATTTTCATGTTTTGGAGTGGCATAAAAAAAAATTCCCCAATAAATTACAACCAATTATAAACTGCATAGTTTACTTATTTGAATAACTGCATTGGCCTTCCTCCTGAATAGAGCAATCCACGTTTGCAGTACTACTACATCTAGCAAAATTTAAGCCATAATGCGTTTTCTTCCACTATTTTTCCTGCCAGCACCCAAGTCGGAACCAGTTCACCCCGAAATATGAGCGCATTTATTTGCTTCCAGATTGACCAACATGCGCAAATAAGAAATGAAATCCAGTTCAACCGTTGGAACTTTCCCTGTTTCAGCGCTTGTGTCATTGAGTTCTTCCAAATGTCAGAGAAGGAATTGCCCCGTACCATAATATTGTACCCCAACCTGTGTGAGATGTGAGTCCATACCTCTTTTGCATTCCTGCACCGGAAAAATAGGTGTATGCGTTTCTCCAGTTGCCCTCCCCTACATGTGTGACATTGAGGATCACACTGAAAACCTCTTCGAATCATGACTTCATGAGTCAGGTTTTTATCTCTTAACATGAGAAACGCAAACACCTTGGCATTTGGAAGGGCTTTGCATTTCCATATTGACATGTACTGCCATGCCACTTTGCCTCCCCCGATCATTGTGTGATACACCAATTTGGCCGTGTATTCTACATTGGCTTCCCATCTCCATTGCAGGTATCTTTATTTCGATTAAAAAGAGGCAAAATATATTGGTACATTTGCAGTGCTATTTGCTCAAGCAATGAGACAGCTCCTTAAGAGAGAGTTTTGATCTGACCTGATTCAACTCATCAAGTAGCGTGTCTACTAACGGGGTTGGCACCAACTATTGTACCAGAGTGATATAGATTGGCCGTCCCTATTTTGGTTCCAGATCCAAGTGTCTTTTTCTTAACAGTTTCGTAGCCACTTCTTCCATAGCCTGAGTTATGTGTATAGCTTCCACCACCACCTCAAAATCAAAGAGATGTTTCTCAGTTCCAAGTTTGAGATACCCAGTCCGTGAAGAAAACATTAGTTTCATCCAAGAGCAAATTTCAAAAATTTAACTCAAAGAAACCAACATAGATCTACTTATTTGACTAACGATGAACGGTATTTAGCATTTTAATTATTTAATCTTTATACCTCAAATCTTGGTCTCTAAACCAAGAAGTAGGGACTTGAGATGTAGGGTTGTTGCCTCTTTGTCGAGCCTTCACTTCTCCAAGTCAGCCTCGAAATGACACCCGCTTCGAACGCACGAAGCCTCTACGAGTATCCACCCGAGATTAAACGAAACTCTTGTTTTTCTTGCTAGAGGTAATCAACAAAGAATCTAACTTAACCTTAGCTTCTACCTCTTCAATCAACTATTAATTTTAGTGTAGAAGTTGTGCTCAACACATGAGCAAAAATGGTGGAGACAAAATTGCAAAAACTCTTCTCTTTTTCACCTTTCTTACAAAAACGTTTTCATTTTTTCTTACAAGAGAATGAAGAGAGAGATATTAGAATGGGGCTAGGGTTTGGAAAAATATGGGGTATTTTAATGTTAATTTAGGATATGTTTTAATCATCTCAACCATAATGGATGACTAGATTTAAACATGATCATAAAGTAACTTTACTTTTGCCACCAATGGACCTCCCATTAGATGCACCTTTATCCCACTTTATTCCAAACCACTTCATCAAATGGACTTCTCCATTTCATGTTAAATTGGGCTTGGGCCAATTCTATTTATGTCATTTTTCATTTTGCCATTCATGCCAACTTTTGGCCACCGACAATTAATACAATTAATCGTCTTGCTCAATTCTTGTTGGGAAATAAATTTATATATCATGTCCAACATGAAATAAATATATTTTAAGATCAAGTTGGTCATCTTCATGACTTTTATTTGTTTCGTTTTCTCTCTTGGGTGTGACCTCGTAGGATCTATATCGTGTTGACAATAGAATCAAAATTTCTTTTAATTCTATAAATTATAAGCGGCACCTAGCAATATGCAGTATAATTACTCAACAGATAAAGATGATATGAACCAATCAACATCACGATCCTAAAGCAATATTTAATTGCTTGTGTCAGTTCACGTGTCACATGATATCGGAATAAATCCAAGACAGGAGAGTGTCATCCTTGCAAATTTATTCTTTTCTTGATTCTAAGTAATTCAATAAATAATGATCAAACTCATTGATCATAATTGCATGCATACTTTATTACTCCATCAAGGGGCCCAAAGATATCATCACTCACATATAAAACATGAGGGACACTGGTATTCTTGATAAATATTTTTTCCTCCGCACAAGACACACATATTGAGATATTATCTGTATATCTGCCAGTTACGGTCAGCGTTGGATAGGGGTGATTAATGAGCGAGCATGAGCGAGTTGGGGTATGCTCATGCTCGGCTCATTAGCTTAATGAGCGAGTTAGCGAGTGTTAATGAGCATGTTGTTAATGAGCGAGTTGCCGAGCGAGTTACCGAGTTGTTTATAAATACATCATTCAGAAACTAATTTTCATAATTTAACAAATTGTCCATAAGCAAGTTTTAACAAAAAATTGTCCATAAGCAAGTTTAACAAAAAATTGTCCATAAGCAAATTAAACAATACATAATTTAACATAAAATTATCCATAAGCAAATTAACAAAATAAACAAACTATCTTCTTGTCGTTCTCACGGCTTGTCACGTACCTACAAATTTGCATTATCAAAACAATAATAAAAATATAGAATTAGAAATATACAACAGTAACAAAATGAATGGATATAATAAATAATTGATATATCCATTCATTTTGTTACTGTTGTATATTCTAAATTCTATATTTTATTATTGTTTTGATAATGCAAATTGTAGGTACGTGACAAGCCGTGAGAACGACAAGAAGATAGTTGTTTGATTTTGTTAATTTGCTTATGGATAATTTTATGTTAAATTATGTATTGTTTAATTTGCTTATGGACAATTTTTGTTAAATTGCTTATGACAATTTTTTGTTAAAATGCTTATGGACAATTTTTGTTAAACTTGCTTATGGACAATTTGTTAAATTATGAAAATTAGTTTCTGAATGATGTATTTATAAACAACTCGGTAACTCGCTCGGCAACTCGCTCATTAACAACATGCTCATTAACAACTCGCTCTAACTCGCTCATTAAGCTAATGAGCCGAGCATGAGCATACCCCAACTCGCTCATGCTCGCTCATTAATCACCCCTATCCAACGCTGACCGTAACTGGCAGATATACAGATAATATCTCAATATGTGTGTCTTGTGCGGAGGAAAAAATATTTATCAAGAATACCAGTGTCCCTCATGTTTTATATGTGAGTGATGATATCTTTGGGCCCCTTGATGGAGTAATAAAGTATGCATGCAATTATGATCAATTAGTTTGATCATTATTTACTGAATTACTTGGAATCAAGAAAAGAATAAATTTGCAAGGATGACACTCTCCTGTCTTGGATTTATTCCCGATATCATGTGACACGTGAATTGACACAAGCAATTAAATATTGCTTTAGGATCGTGATGTTGATTGGTTCATATCATCTTTATCTGTTGAGTAATTATAATGCATATTGCTAGGTGCCGCTTATAATTTATAGAATTAAAAGAAGTTTTGATTCTATTGTCAACACGATATAGATCCTACGAGGTCACACCCAAGAGAGAAAACGAAACAAATAAAAGTGTCATGAAGATGACCAACTTGATCTTAAAATATATATTCATGTTGGACATGATATATAAATTTATTTCCCAACAAGAATTGAGCAAAGACGATTAATTGTATTAATTGTCGGGTGGGCCAAAAGTTGGCATGAATGGCAAAATGAAAAATGACATAAATAGAAATTGGCCCAAGCTTAATTTAACATTAAATGAAGAAGTCTATTTGATGAAGTGGTTTGGAATAAAGTGGGATAAAGGTGCATCTAATGGAGAGGTCCATTGGATGGCAAAAGTAAAGTATTTATGATCATGTTTAAATCTAGTCATCCATTATGGTTGAGATGATTAAAACATATCCTAAATTAACATTAAAATACCCCATATTTTTCCAAACCCTAGCCACCATTCTAATATCTCTCTTCTTCATTCTCTTGTAAGAAAAAATAGAAAAACGTTTTGTAAGAAAAGGTGAAAAAGAGAAGAGTTTTTGCAATTTTGTCTCCACCATTTTTGCTCATGTGTTGAGCACAACTTCTACACTAAAATTAATAGTTGATTGAAGAGGTAGAAGCTAAGGTTAAGTTAGATTCTTTGGTTGATTACCTCTAGCAAGAGAAAAAAAGAGTTTCGTTTAATCTCGGGTGGATACTCGTAGAGGCTTCGTGCGTTCGAAGCGGGTGTCATTTCGAGGCTGACTTGGAGAAGTGAAGGCTCGACAAAGAGGCAACAACCCTACATCTCAAGTCCCTACTTCTTGGTTTAGAGACCAAGATTTGAGGTATAAAGATTAAATAAGTTAAAATGCTAAATACGTTCATCGTAGTCAAATAAGTAGATCTATGTTGGTTTCTTTGAGTTAAATTTTTGAAATTTGCTCTTGGATGAAACTAATGTTTTCTTCACGGACTGGGTATCTCAAACTTGGAACTGAGAAACATCTCTTTGATTTTGAGGTGGTGGTGGAAGCTATACACATAACTAAGCAGGCTATGGAAGAATGTGGCTACGAAACTGTTAAGAAAAAGACACTTGGATCTGGAACCAAAATAGGGACGGCCAATCTATATCACTCTGGTACAATAGTTGGTGCCAACCACCGTTAGTAGACACGCTACTTGATGAGTTGAATCAGGTCAGATCAAAACTCTCTCTTAAGGAGGCTGTCTCATTGCTTGAGCAAATAGCACTGCAAATGTACCAATATATTTGCCTCTTTTTAATCGAAATAAAGATACCTGCAATGGAGATGGGAAGCCAATGTAGAATACACGGCCAAATTGGTGTATCACACAATGATCGGGGGAGGCAAAGTGGCATGGCAGTACATGTCAATATGGAAATGCAAAGCCCTTCCAAATGCCAAGGTGTTTGCGTTTCTCATGTTAAGAGATAAAAACCTGACTCATGAAGTCATGATTCGAAGAGGTTTTCAGTGTGATCCTCAATGTCACACATGTAGGGGAGGGCAACTGGAGAAACGCATACACCTATTTTTCCGGTGCAGGAATGCAAAAGAGGTATGGACTCACATCTCACACAGGTTGGGGTACAATATTATGGTACGGGGCAATTCCTTCTCTGACATTTGGAAGAACTCAATGACACAAGCGCTGAAACAGGGAAAGTTCCAACGGTTGAACTGGATTTCATTTCTTATTTGCGCATGTTGGTCAATCTGGAAGCAAATAAATGCGCTCATATTTCGGGGTGAACTGGTTCCGACTTGGGTGCTGGCAGGAAAAATAGTGGAAGAAAACGCATTATGGCTTAAATTTTGCTAGATGTAGTAGTACTGCAAACGTGGATTGCTTATTCAGGAGGAAGGCCAATGCAGTTATTCAAATAAGTAAACTATGCAGTTTATAATTGGTTGTAATTTATTGGGGAATTTTTTTTATGCCACTCCAAAACATGAAAATTAGAAAATTACCACCCCAAAACATGAAATTAGTTATTTGCCACTCTAAAATCATTAAATTTATGAAATTGCCACAATTATACATCTAACATACATATTTGATTAAATTATTCTGAAAAATATTGTATAAAAAAACGTATTTTGATATTTCCAAAATTACCCCTTACCCTTCCCCCTTCCAAAATTACACTCAGCCTTCCGTATTTGGTACAGAGAGCAACTCCTTTGGTTTGAAATGTTGCTGCCTTTTGGCTCTGACATGGCCTGAGTTGGTAATGTTCTATATTTCCTTGGCACTCAGCTGATTACTTGGAGGCGTCAAACATGATGATTGCCAGCAGTATCCTAGCAATAGAACCAAATCTTCCCACAATTTGTGTGAAAATCCACCCATAGCTGTAAAAATTATAATCCAGGATCAAAATTTGAATATCTACTTGAAATTGAAACGGAAAAGAAATGAAAGAAACGAAAGGAACATTGCAATTCAAATACTAACGTTCATATTTCTTCTCAAATTTCCTAGTGAGATGCCTCTTCACAAAGTCTTTCCTGTTATTTCAAATCAGATGCGAGTTTTTGCAAGTAGCGCCACCAAGTAAACACCTTTGAAAATCATCAGTTTCATCCAATCAGATGCGAGTCTTTGCAAAATCCGATGCTCGGCAGCCGAATCGGGCGCAGCTCGATCGAGCGCCGAATCGTCGGAGTCAATCGAGCTGAATGGGTAGTAGGAGATCTGGATATGGAGTAGGAAGAGAAGCGACAAAAGGAGAACGAGAGAGACAGCAATGCGAGCGAAGAGAGATCGCCATGAGTGGATTTGGAAGGAGAAGGGGTAAGGGGTAATTTTGGAAATATCAAAATACATTTTTTATACAATATTTTTCAGAATAATTTTAATCAAATATGTATATTAGATGTATAATTGTGGCAATTTCATAAATTTAATGATTTTAGAGTGGCAAATAACTAATTTTATGTTTTGAGGTGGTAATTTTCTAATTTCCATCTTTTGGAGTGGCATAGAAATAATTTTCCCTAATTTATTTGATTATCTATGATGTACTCATTCCTTTTAATATATCCTTGACTGCATCAGTCAAGTTTTCGACAAAAAAGAGATAGTCGTAACTAACAGGTGAGTATTATATGTTGTTATCTTTCGTTTCGTTTAGAAAAATATCTAGTTAAGAAAAGATAAATTGCAAATAAAAGAAATTGCATGCGGCAAAATTTGAAAACAAGTAAATATTTTTTCAAAACATTTAAACTATGTATAATAGAGAACAACACAATTAGTTACATGAGAATTTATGCAGAGATGCAAAAGAGTTGTATTATAAAAAAAAAAATATTGCATAACAAATCAAACGATCAACATTGAACGTGACTTGACATGTCTTTGAAATTCAATCATATTTATGAAGTATAGATTTACTACAACTGAAAATGCAAACTGCGTTTAAATGAGAAAGGATTAATTGTCAGCATTAGTCTTTTACTGGTCCAATTTTTTTTTTACTCTAGAATAATATATATTCAATTGTTATGCCTCATTTCATTAATACCAAATAATTAATTTCAGAATCTACATATCTAAACAAATGAAATAACTTTTACACAAATATTTTTGTCAAGTCATCTGACCAATGCCAAACGACAAATTATAGAACGACAAAAATAATATTATGGTTTATTCAATGAGAAGAAAATTACTTTTGATACCGCAAAAGAAGACATTTAGATCATAATAAAAGCTCATGTGATGTGACCAGGCGACTTTTTTTTCGCACAACTATTTTTCTAGGTAATATAATGTTTTCCCTATTATGGCTAAAAAACCTCATCATGACACACCAAAAATGTAAATTTCTCGAGAACATAGCCACAATTTTTTTTTTCATTTGTCGACACAGTGCATGGTTTTTTAAAAAATATTTTAACAAAAATGATAAACAAAATACTTGTTGGAAGGCATACAATTAATATTAAACTGCGGAAAAACACAAGTTTTTGTTTAGAATCCAACCCGATTTTTCGTTAATATCCTCAATAAATTAAACAATTTTAATACACAAAAACTGCCCTCCATTTTTTTTAATGTGCCAACCGCCAGGAATCCTGACGGTTCATGTTCTTTTTCTTTTAATTGAGAAGTAATTGAGTTGTAAAATTGTTCATCAATTAATTATTTTTATTAATTAATATCAACCTCACAATAAAACCCCCGACTAAATGACATAACAAAACATAAATATTGTATTAGTTCAATTAAAAAAATGAGGAGCATCCTTCTTCCGGGCAGGCGTATATGAATGCTCCAATAATTTTAGACAGTTTTATTGTATGATCCGCCTGTGATAAAAGAAATGCAACTTTTCCACGTCATCGATCCGTGCCATCTTGTCATAATACATCTCTATCTATTTTTTTTCTAATTCATTTCTCTTATTTTTAAAGCACATGTATGTTGTACATGTATTTCTCTAAGACATCTCTCGTAAACAAACGAGGCTAGTACGAGGGATAAGACAAGAGAGATGATATCTTCACCGAGAGGTGATCTCTGACGAAGAAACTTTAAATATGCATTTCTCGGCGCTTGAGTATCCGATTTCAGCATATGACCACTTTTCGAAAAACTTGTGAGGAAACCTACAACAATTATTACCTACAGGAATACCACATTTTCATCCTCAAAAAACAAAAGAAAAAGCCTCAAAACTTGAGTTGAAGTTTCTGATTAATTCTTTCTAAT
>JAJGRW010001560.1:0-23887 GCA_025461045.1 Carex parvula
TTTTTATTTAATTTTGGGCCTGTATAGGGTAATAAACTCATCATTTTTCTTTTTTTGTCTTGTCTTTTTTTTCCATTTTTTTTCTCTTCCTTCTCTTTCTCATCTTCTGTCTCTGTTTACTCCAATTGCTTTTCTTCTGTTTTTTCTATACTTTTATTTGTTTCCCTTCTTGACATAGAAAAACAACAGTAAATCTCAACTTAACCCAATTACTTGATTCACCCAAAATTAGTGTGATTTAGAAATATCAGTTAAACTACGGATCAAAATTTTAATTTTTTAAGTTTATATAGTTGATTTGAACCGTTTAAAATGATATTCATATGACGGACTAAAATTTACATTTTATATATATTTTTTTATTTTTTTATTTTTTTACTATTTTTTTTTACTATTTTTGTATTTTGAAAATTGATATATTAATCCGTAATGCAGACATGTGCATAGTAACGTAACCTCACTCATACTGAGTATATAAATTAAAGCTATTTTGAATACAAAACAAAAATAGGAAAATTGATTTTCTTATTTCTTTTATTCTATTTTTTTTTCTTTTGCTGCTATAACTTTTGTATATTTATTAACTGAGATGGGAATTTATTTACAATACACTAACTCGATTACTCGACTATCTTGGCAAAAAATAACTTATTATTTTATATCTATTATTGAAGTTAATCTTATACTATTGATATCATGCACATGAAAGTAGAATTTGATATAACCTTTTTGCTTATCAACAAATTAAAAATTATAATAATCAATATTTAATGATATTCAACAAATATCAAATGTTCAAATTGAATAAAATTGATACACAACCGATTTTATACCAACTATATATTTTTTAAATTTAGTTTCTATGTTAGCAGTTTTATTTTATAAGTTTGTTTTTACTCCTTCTCAATGCATTTGTTGGATAATATGGCCTTGTTGCATTTTTTCGTACAAGCCCTTCATACGATGTATATCCCCGCGTCCAGCAAAAGAGTCATAGCTTTGCTATTTTTCAAATGAAAAACAAAAGGGTCAAGAAGGCAGAGCAAAAAAAAAGAGATAAATTAACAATTTTATCTTAGGCCTTTGGGGCAACATAAATTCAATCTTCAACGGCTACATAGGCCAAGGCCCAAAATTGAAGTTTATGATTTACTTATCAAGTAGAATTTTAATTACTTCTCTCATCACTAGACGGCTCTAGAAAGTACAAGGAAGTAGAAAGAAGTAGAAATGTGATGTAGACTCGACCCCGTTGTGCAACTCGTGTTCTCAACAGCTGCCAGCAGGACCACACAAGCCAACTGGTTCATACACGTGGCGCACATATGACATATCTGATCATTGCTATTGCTCTTTCACAAAGGTTCATACACGTGTTTTAACTTCTTAGTTTGATGTTTTAGAATAAAAAGACATTAATTAGGCACCTGGCAATATATGAGCCTCTTTTTCCTAAAAAATATATATGAGCCTTTTGGGTACCTTTTCAGGAATCAAGAATATTCTGAGAACTTGTTCTTCGAGGTGTGCGGGGGAATATTCGATCTGCCAGGATCAGGATTCAGGATCCCTGCCGACCTTGTAAACTAGCAAAGAGTTGGTAAAACAATAAGACAGGTGTTAACTAATTATCAAACAAAACAATTTATCTTTTACATCCTTAAGTGAGAGGCCTGTCAAATAGTAATCACCCATGCAGTTGAAATTACCGATTTTTTTTACCACGTTAATATTTTTAAATACTGATATTACCATGATTTTTTTTTTAAATTTAAATCATATCACCCATGTAGCTCCAGTCTACGCAGAACTTAAACCTCTTGCGCATGCTGGAGCTACGTATAACCTTACTATCGAATTCCATCTACGCAGGATATTTTATTGAATATATTCAAATCCCGAGAAAAGACTTAGAGTATTTTTTTACTATATTCTAATTGAATTGAGCCCGAGCTTACTTTGGACCAATGTATGCGCTATATTGACGTGTTAGTTCTCCACTCAAAAGTTTACATTGATTCAATTGTTTTCATGTTAATTGAAATCAATGGTAAGGTCATACGCAGCTCCAGCCTGCGCAGGAGGTTCATATCCTATACAGGCTGGAGCTACATGGGTGGTATGATTTGAATTTCTCATATATTGATAATAAGGTTAGAATTTTCAAATATTGAGATGATAACTAAAAAATTTCGGTTGAAATTAGATAGGACTGTCTCACACGTTTTATTGCATAAATGTGTGAGACATGATGAGTAATCAATGGATTTCCAATGATATATAATCTATGGATTTTGAAGAGGTAACACAAATAGAGTGTGAAATCAAAATTATCAGAACGTGCAGACTTGGTGTGCAAGTATTAAATGGTATAAACATTGCGTATTTTTATTTTTATTGTTATATACCCACGGGTCCATTAATTCATTGTTGACTTATACTTTTTAATCACGAGATTAATTAATTTCATTTTGATTCTCACAGCTAGAAGAGATACCGTTAATGTTTTTACTTAAATACAACTTCTCTTTCGTTAAAAAAGAAGAAGAAGCTCAGATAAAATATCTTATTGTAGTTAATAGCATGTATATGACATTTGACTTGTCACTGTTTAAATAAAATGTAATGTTACAATTTTCATTACTAAATAAAAACTATTATTTAAAAAAAAAAAACTATTATCGCAATTATTTTACCGCGTTGAATTGGATAATAGAAGGTACGATTTATTTGGGTTCATCACCGTGCAACTTAATATGAGTCGCAAGTAATTTGAACATTTTTTTAGTCTATTTTTATGTAATATATATTCAGTTTAGATTCAACATAGTAGAGAACAAATGAAACAATATTCGTTATTCTATGAAGTAATTATTAATTAAAAAAAGAGGCAAGAATAATGATTAACTGTGAGAATCTCAAAGAATTTAATTAATATCCTGATTAAAAGAGTAATTAAGTGAACAATCAAATAGTCCATTAATGGAGTACTCATCCTGCTCCTGTTCCAGTAGGGTACGTTTGGATGAGAGTTAGAATAGCGAAATTTTAGAATAGTAAATGAGAATAGAGAAAAAATAGTGATTTTCATATTAGTGTGAAAATGGTGCTATTCGCATTAGTAAAAATGTTGTTTGGATTCTATATGTGGAATAGTGAATAGCTGTAACCAATAAATAATAGTGTTAACAAGGTGTTAATTAAGAAGAAAGATAGGCAAGTAGGATCTCAAATGAATTGTCACGACGTTGAGATAGCGGAAAGTGGTTAAATTTGTCATTTCGGAATTGTGTTAGCGGAAATCTAAAAATAAAACATTTTTTTCTCTCATTTCACATTTCCGAATAGTAGCTATTCCAACATTTACAAGGAATAGAGAATAGCAGCTATTCTAGCTATTCTGAATAGCAAAAATATTATTTGAATGCACATTGCTATTTTGAATAGCCTCTATTCTTGCTATTCTTGTGTCATCCAAACATAACCGTATCAATTGGATAATGGACATTAATACAGAACATTTCCCTGAAACAATTGTAAATGATCATTGAAAATGGAAAACAACACTGATCGTCTGATCATTGGTTAAAAATCAACAATTCTTTTATTTTTTTCTTCTTCTATTAATTACATTGATTTTCGGCACAAATTAATGTGCGAAGCAAAGCGACCGTGGTTATCCCTGTTACGAAGAGATTTTGAATCCACTAGTCTAGTCGCAAATCTGTATACATTCGTGTAGAGAGTCATTTGAAGGTCTTAAATCGAGCTTTGTACTGCACCGCGTATAGTGGAAACGAAACTATTGCAACAGAAGCTCAACTTTCTCGAGAACCTCATCGAACGACGACCGTTAATTCGGTTGTAGCGTCTACTATCCAACCCCCATCGCACGCAATTATGTACTGCTTTATTCGTTGACCATTTTCTTGTTTTCAAACCGCTTACTGTCAGACTTTCTTCGACTCACTGCGACTTTTGAACCCGAATCAATAACTTACATTTAAAATATTTTTTAATTTTTTTCAATAACACACAAAGAAATATTTTAATTTTTCTTACAGTCGCAAAAAGTTCGGCCTGAAAAATGTTGATCCGAATTATTTGTCACAGTCATTCTAATAAATTAAAGGGTCCGCCTAGCTCTCCCCCGTGAACAATCCCCCGTTTCATCCCCCGTCAGTTGCATTAATTAAGGTAGTTAGTTAGTTAGAATTTATAACTGTCAGTGTATTTTAGGAATTTGCAGAAGTATTTATATGTAGCACAACTAGTATTCATCCATCTATATGAAGGTATTCACATTTGCAATAGAAACATATTTGGATATATTACAACAAGAAAGTAGGGGACAAACAACATGTGTGGGGGACCGCACAACTGTCAGAGCATTAATTAAGTGGGGGACCGCATAACCGTCAGCGCATTAATTAAGTGGGGGACTTCTAACTACCTTCAGCTCATTTTAGAAATTTACAAAAAAAATATTCATCTGTAACACAACTAGCATTCATCCATCTATATAAATGTATTCATCTTTGCAATAGAAGCATATTTGGACACATCAATCACTCATCTTTTACACGTTTTAGAGATGGGTTTTTTTTTCTCCGTTCAATCTAACCAATATTTCTGACGATCTGTGAGGAATTTTGCAAATCTAAAACCACGAATGTCTTCTACACAATTTTCTCTTTCAAATGAGATCCATGATGACATACTTTCGAGTTGTCCGTTGCACAAGTATTCACACCTCGTCATGCAAGTATTCATCCCGCATTAAGCAAGTATTCATCCTCATCGTGTAAGTGTAAATAGTTAATGTACCAAGAGTATACAAACATATGTGCATATCAAACAAATAAAAAGTATTCATCCATAAGATATCAAGTATTCATACATATAAGTTAAAGTATTTATGCCTAAGATATTAAGTATTCATCCATAAACGTTGAAGTATTCATCTCTAAAACATTAAGTATTCATCCATATGTACTTAGTACGCACTGTTCTAATTCACTATTAATGAAGCTTTGTTCTTTGCAAATAACTCGGATCTGACCCGGCGGTCGACAGTGATGGATCTACTCCGGCGGAGGCGGAGGTGGGAGGTGAGAGACGGAGGTGGTGGTGGGAGAGGGAGGCCGAGAGGGAGAGGTGGGAGAGGCGGGCGGAGGCGCAGAGGGAGAGGTGGGAGAGGCGGGCGGAGGTGGAGGCGGAGGTGGAGAGGGAGAGGTGGGAGAGGTGGGAGAGGGAGGGAGAAAGAGGAAAGAAATAAATGGAGAAAATTGGGTAATTAATTTGTAGGGCCATTAGGTAGTTAGAATTTTGAATTATAGTTAGAAAATGTAGTTAGTTAGTTGGGGGATGGATAGATGGGGGAAGATATAATTACCCTAAATTAAATTATATAATATTTCATCTATTTTTAAAAAAATATATAAAATATTTATAATATTTCAATACAAAAATAAATAAAAAAACCTAAAACTGTGAACTTAATTTCCGGTTTCATGAAAAAAAAATCTATTTTGAGATCTAAACTGCAATTTTAATTTCCGGTTTATGAAACTGTTGATTTGTTCTGTGATTTTGAGGGAGCTAAAATCGTAAATTAAAGTTGTGGTTATGGAGCCTAAAACCGTGAATTAAAACTACGGTTTGGGTATTTTTCACAATTAATTCGAATTTTTTTATTTTTTTGGATATTAATAAAAATTTCGGGTAAGAAAATATACCTTTTATCTTTTCAAGTTGGGAGCTTTGAATAGACTGATTGTGGAGCTGGAATGGGGCTAGGCTACCGTATTTTGGATGTCCATTGCATCCATGATTCGTACCCTCTTACCAATCAGTACTTATTATGCGTACCTATTTTGTATCCAAATATGAGCATTTTACGGGGACCGATTCTAGCCACCAACAGCTACAAATCTCGGCCTCTCGGTTAAGCAAAATAACACATTTCATCAATAAAAAAAAAAGGAGCAAAATAACACGGCCTCGACACTCCCACGCAAGCCCTTCTATAAGAAAACCCGAGTTAGATTCGTACAGGAAAAGCCGTTCATATTGAACAGTGGGTCCAAACCTTATTTAGTCTACAGAGTTGTGGTCCTGGTCCATGCAGCATTTGTTAATTAGGCAAAGTCTAGGGTTTTCTGTAATTTTCTTTAGTGGAATTTTCATCTTTTCTACGTTTTTCGACCGCCGCTCAAAAGAGATCTCCTCTCGTTATTTCTACCTCATTCCCAAATCGACGCTATCCCGAAAAAGAACTCTTTTCCTCTCTCGCTCTCCAAAATTCCTTTTCTTCTTCATATGGATATTTCCTTCTCGAAGCAATTAACCGGCGTATTGAATTCTTCTAGGATTTCTGATTCCACGCTCTGTTTTGCTGGTTCCTGTAGTAGTTTTAGTTTGAAGTTTGTCGTTGATTCGCTTCGCGTTCATCGTCGTAGCTCTTGATTTTTCGAGAATTTTTCTCGTTTTGTGCTGATTCTCCCCATGGGAAAAAGTAAGTGCCCGTTGACTTCGTTCTCGATGTGCATAATATGAGAGGAATTCAGCTACGAATTGTGTTATACTATGTAGTTTTACTTGCTTGGAGCTTAATTTTGGGTGCCTATCTAATTGAATGGTTCTGGAATTTATGGAAAATTTTAGATC
Organism: Carex parvula; assembly: GCA_025461045.1. Classification (NCBI taxonomy): domain Eukaryota; kingdom Viridiplantae; phylum Streptophyta; class Magnoliopsida; order Poales; family Cyperaceae; genus Carex; species Carex parvula. The sequence continues at coordinate 6,670 of JAJGRW010001560.1, forward strand.
AGAAGAACTTAAGCTTTATAGCCAATTAATGGTCATGATATGTTTGCTTTCCTGAAACTTATATGCCATGATATTTTGATAATTTCCATAAATCCAGAAATGTATACTTAGGAAGAAAATACAGTTCTAATTTGGTTCTGTTTTCGTTATAAATCGTCACAAGTAGAGTATACATGGTACAAAGCTACATGAATAACTGCTATTATAAAATTAAAGCTCTTGGTTTATGAATTAGCTGTGTCATTGATTTGTAAAGTATAGGATTTCTTTTCTTAGTTTTCATTTCTAGATGATCTGCTCCTGAAATTAGATTCTTTATCATAACATTGGGGCCAAACTTTGGAGCATAATGATCCGACTCATGACTAAGTTCTTATAAATTAGTGCCTGATTGCCATTCCTTTTAATCTCAAGTGTTTAGTTAATAACGAGTTAATGATAATACATGTTTTAAAGTAAAAATGTGTAGAAGTAAATGAAGCATCTCTGGTGGAATATGTGGTTGGAATATTCCTACTAATTATTCCATCTGAGTTTTAACTTTTTTCACAAGTACAGCTTATCATTGGTTTAAAAGCCAATGTACCAAAAACTTGAAACTCCAACTTATTAGGATTTGCTTTTGAGTTCTTTTGACAGGCAGTAAAAAGAACAAAGGTAGTCGGGCTGGTGACCAGCTTGATAGTAGCGATACAGAGAGCATGAGTTCTTCATCCACCGTCATGTCTGACGTCGCACCTGTTTACGCGACTGAACAGGTGACATCTAATGATTTTGTTCTTGACAAACTCATTGACGACCTTTATGAAAAGAGGTACCTTCTGTAGCATTTTTCTTCAGCTAGTTGCAATTTTTTTTTTTTGGAATTTCCTTTCCTTACAATGTGCTTATTTTTTATTCATTTTCTATAAAGGGGATCGACAAGAGAGAATGCGTTAGTGGGACTTGTTGACGCCTTTGAAAGTTTTGTCCTTCTCCCATTTATTGAAAACAAGTAATCCTCTTCCTTTGTTTAGTGTACCTCAAAAGTATATTTCTATATGTTATGTTGAATAATGCTTTATTTTCTTGTTACAGATGTACAACCCTCTCTCACTTGTTCATCAATTCAATTAAAAAGGGATCAGCTAAAGAGGCCATCCTGGCTTCTCGTGCTATTGGTACTTGTACAACTACATTTTTTTTTTGTTTTTATTTAGATTTTTTCTTCCCTTTTAAGTTCCTTTTACTAAATGTTCTTCTTTCTTTATTTGAAGCGTTGCTGACCCTTACTGTTGGTGCCGGGGCAAACTCACATGAAATCATGAAAGAGGCACTTCCAGAACTTTGTAGAATTTTGACTGGGTCCGACCAATCTAAAATGTCAGCTGTATGTTCGCTTAGACTTTTATTTTGTCATATTTTCTTGGATTGTATGTAGGGGTGTAAACGGAGCGAATTCGGAGTGGATAATGCTAATACCAGATTCGTATACGCCTTTCAATGAGTGGATACAAATATGGATACGGATAGTAACTGGATGTTAAAATTTAAAACCAAATCCACCTTAAACGGATACATATACGGAGCAAATAATCCACGAATATGATTTGAATACGGATACAAAACAAATACTGATTGGTTAGTCGCACATGGGATGGGAAACAGAGTGAGAGAGAGTATATATAACTGCATAATGGGTTGAGAGCGGAGAGCAGAGAGAAAGAGAGCTCAGATAATGGGTTTGGGTTTCGGACATAACCGGATATCCGATCCATTTACCCATCAAAATAATTATCTGTTTCCGAATTCGGATCTTTTCCTAGTATTCCATAAATATCCGAATTCGGACCTGCAAAATATCGGCTTTGTTTATCAGAATTCGGATCTGGAGAGAATTCAGACGGATATTTCCGGAGCAGGCCTAATTGCACGGCATGTTATAGTAGCACCTGATCTTTCTGTCTATAGGTGATTTTTTAAATTAAAGTTTCTGCTTTTTTATTTTTGTAGGTGCTTGACTGCTTAGCTCTTGTCACTTTTGTGGGTGCAAATGATTTGGATGAGACTGAAGTGGCATTGAAAGCCATGTGGGAAGTGATCCATCCTAAATCGGGATCTAATGTGTGTGAATTTTAATTGCTAAAACATAATTGCATTTCTTTATGTTTATTTTCCTCTAAAGAGGTTCTGATCATTCTATGTTTCTTTCATTTTCAGGTTGGAACTGTGAAAAAATACAGACCTCCTGTGGTGGCTGCGGCTATAACTGCATGGTCATTTCTTCTCACAACAATTAGCAATTGGAGAAGAAATCCTGAGAATTGGAAGGAGTAAGTAGAAAAATTTACACATCATCCTTCTGCTTTTTTATATATTTTTTTTATTTAATTGTTTTTGACTACCAATTTTTGTCTCAGGCATATATCGCACCTTTCTACTCTTTTGGAGTCTGACGACCGGGCGGTGCGCATGGCAGCTGGTGAAGCTATAGCTCTATTCTTTGAGCTAAAATTACTTGATGTGCAATTGGCTGAAGACTCCCCTGTTGAAAAAGATCCCAAGTACCAACTCTTTATATACATGCAAGGTATGAAGGCTAAGGTTACTGCTCAGATTGACGCTCTTTCTAGTGAGGCTGGGGGTAAAGGGGCTGATAAGAAGAACCTCAATGACCAACGGGAACTCTTTCAGAAAATTTGGGACTATGTTAAGGTACTTTTTTTAATCTAGTCCCTGATATTGTACTTTCGAATCATTTGTTCAATGTTCATATGAAATTTATATGTGTGTAGGATAACTGGAACCCAGAAGAGACTGTCAAGGTTTCAAGTAAACTGGGTATGCTGAGAGTGTCATCATGGACCGAATTAGTCCAGGTTTGATTTGACTTCTGATAGTAATCTTCTTCAAGTGGTTAAAAGTCAATTTTGTAGGGATTAATTTGCTTTTGTGTGTGTTAAATTTACAGCTTAACTTCTTGAGGCGCTTTCTGGGGAGAGGATTCCTCAAGCATGCTCAGGTAGACTACAATCGCTCTTTACTTCTGAGTGATTAATAATTTGGAAAATTGTATCATCTATTTATTTTGTTTATATTGAGCTTTCTCTGGCCAAGGTTTTAGATATTGCGATTTATCACCGCTATATTGCATTTTATCATACTTTCAAGTCCTACTGCACATGATATGCAAATATGCATTTTGATTGTTTTTGCCGATATAGAGGGACATAGTGGCTCATCTTCTGTTTGAATACTAGAAATTTATGGTCCACTTGATATAAGATAAATATTGGCCCTGTAAATTCGTAATATTCCATTCCATCTTAGAACAAACGAAAGAACAGAACAGCAAACCCTCAAGGGCTCCTTTATTTATTTCCTAAATTGTTCTTATCATGACAAAATTACAGTAGGGCAAAGTTAATAGTGCTTTGTAAAACACGAAAAAGTTTGGTTTTGTAAGACCTATGGTGATATTATGGTTTATGAACTTTTTTATAGCTACTGAACAGGTAAATTCTGAATAACTCCCCTCACTGGCCAGGGGCTTTAAAATGCTATGTTAAATTTGTTTCTGACTGAGGTAACTTTTTATGCACAGGGCAACTCTCTTCTACATGAGATTTTCAACTTTGGGGTAGATAAAACAGAAGGCCTTTCTAACATTGCCAAGGTCTTCTTCTTTTTCTTCTTTGTTTTACAGTTTGGGTGAAGATGCTTTTCAAATTATTTTTTCTCGAATCGTCTAACATTTTTGTTTGGCAAAATTTTACAATATTGCAGAAGATTTATAGGTCAGAAGAGGAGAAGGAAAGAGCTCTGAGATTGAACAAAGACCGAAAAATGGCTCAGGTAGGTCTTCATTTTGACACTATAACATTTTGCCCCCTATTTTTTAAAATTATTTTGTATATTGTGGGTTTAAATGGAAATGTAAATAATTTTTTGTTTTGGGCTATTGTGCTTTATATACAGGAAAGGAAGCAGAGCATCTTAAATGAACAAGTGTGAGCAGCAAGCATTCACTGTACATGTAGTTTTATGATCTCTTTGATACATAAGGAATTCATTAATTTGACGTTCATTTCCCAGTATTTTCTCATAGTTTGTAGTACACTTATTGACTATTCCTGGGAGCTACAGGAATTCTTTAATAATAAATTTTATCAACATTTCTGTTAGTGTGTTCTGCGTCTCTATTTGCGTACTAAATTTTATGTGTTGCATGATATGTCATGTTTAATGTTTATTGGGTGAAAGAGGTGGGTCAAAGCAGCCATACTCGTGAATTCATATCACTTGAGTTGACTCAAATTTTGAGTTTAGATCTGAGCCATCCGATATGCTTTAGCACAAATATTAAAGGGCTCCGTGCATTCCACTTCGGTGGTCCGAATTCTAATCGGACAGTCCAAATCTGAACTCAGAATTTGAGTTTACGATTCTCATTACTTGAGATTCAGATGGTGGAACTGGGAGTAGGTCCGATGCCCGGAGTAGGTCCGATGGGCCTACCTCGGTTCGACGGGTTTAATCACCATCGATTTTCTTTTAGATTCGTGCGAAATGCTTTAAACCCCGTGCGTGTATGTTTCAAGTTTCGTGCGCACAAATCACTCCGTTCTCCTACGGTAGATCTGCCCATCGGAACCAAACTAGGTCCGATGGGCATCGGACCTACACTGCGTTCCAGATGGTGACTTAGCCATTGAAAGTAAAAATAAAGTCGGTGTTAACTTATTATAAAATGTTTAAGTAAACTTAAAATACAGTAAGTATTAATTGTTACAAAGTAATGATATTTAGTAGTAGTGAAGCAGGTGAAGTGGTGTGAAATAAAAATTAATAAATGTCAGCTAGTGAAGGATAAAAGGTGTTAAAAGATGAAGGATTTGATAATTTATTTTAATCTACTTACAGAGATGTTTTAATTTTATTTATTTCAAAATATCCCAAGTTAATTTGGTTGTAAAATGTGTTGAAGTATTTGAAGTACTTAAATTATAATTACTTCACTAGTCAAATATTATAAAGATTAAAGTTTTAGACAAAGTTCCAAGTTTTGCATCTTTTTGAATCATTATAATTTCTTTTTTTGATAGGTAAAAAGGAGAATTTGTTTTGGTGTCTCGCCATGTTCTGCTCCGGTAAAAGCTTTAAAATGAGAATGCTATAATTTCGGTATAGTCGTATAGGTGATGTTTAGTTGTCACTAAACAGTGGAATAAGGACTTCAGGTTTTAATTATTCCGTCGATTTAATTGAATCGGACTAATATAAAATAAGCTGATTTTTGTCAGGTCTAAACTATCTCTCAAGGTGGTTTTATTTTATTTGAATACAAGATCTAACTTTTCATTTTTTTTAATTTTTTTCAATCACTTTTAAGGAATGTAAAAATAAGCAACTAATTTTGTTCCTATTTAAAAATAAAGAAACTTATAATTGATATTATCAATTATCGAATTAACAAAAATAATTAAAGAAAATGACTTTCTAAATTAACAAAATATACAATTTAGAAAATAATTAAATAAAATATTATATGCAAATGTACTACAAATAAATAAACTTTTTGTTCAGCAAAGCCAATATTTTTTTGACAAAATAAATTGGTATTACATACGCTAGAATTAAATAAGGTTCACTAAACCCAATATTTTTTGACAAAATAAATTGGTATACATACGCTAGAATTAAATAAGGTTCACTAAATGTATGAGCATCTCTAAAATGAATTAATTTATACATAATTCATTTCTTGTACAATTCCTTTCAATAAAAAAAAAAATACGAAGAACAGTTTTTATATTATTATTGCAAATTTTGTAAGACAAAATAATATTGCACATAGATTAAGATTTTATCGGATTAACTTGTACTTCTCATTTATCCTTTTGATGTTTGTACCTAGTGAGAAATGCACCGTACTAGTGTCAAATGATGGATCCACATCTGCTGAAATTTCAATACATGAACAGTATTTTTGGAATTTTTGAAATGTCAGAATCCAGCCGTTGAACTGTTTGAGATACGTGCACAGAAAACTAGCTGTTTCGAGATGCGTGTACAGAAAAAGTTGAACGGACTAGATTTGGAATTTCAGAAACACTGTTCATGTATTTTGGATTTCAAGCTGATCTGAATCCTCAAATGACCCCCCTTTAATTGATAGAGTAATACTGTTCTAGTACCGATCAGTACCAATGAGCTTGAAGTACTGGTACGAATATTGAAAATGACAGGAACCAATTTGTAAAGTTTTTAAAAAATAAGGGGCTAATAGTTTCAATTTCATTACAAAAACAAATTAAGTCATGCCTTACGCCATCAAATTTCTACCAAACAAGAATAGCTTAAGTTAAGATATAACTTTAGACATAAATCAAACATGAATAATTTAAACCGGTCTAAATTTAAATAACCAACTTAAACCTTAGCCCCATGTTTGGTTGTGGTCTAAAGGTGGCTTAAAGGCTTTAGGCCACTGTTATTTACCAAACATGATTTAAACTAATTGGCCTAACATGGAATAGCCTAAAAGTTAGGCCGGCCTAAACGGGTCTAATTAAACCACCTCTGAGGTGCCTAAATTTAGGCTTCAATTTGACGCCATGGCGCCCACTGTCATTCACCTTCAACCATTTCACCACTCTCCTCATTAGTAGTATAATACATTATTAGTATATAATAGTATATTATTATTAATAATTATTTAGTATATAATTATATAATTAATATCTTATATTGTTAATATATTAATAATTATTACAATAATATTATATAATTAGTATTTTATTAATATTATTATAATAATAATTATATTATATAATATATAATATTATAATATATTATAGTTATTATTAATATTTAAATTATATAATTAGTTCTTAATTAGTAATTATATAATTATATAATTAATATCATATATTGTTAAATATAAATAATTATTATAATATATAATAATATATTAGTTATTATTAATATATAATATTGTATAAATAGTATTTATTACTATATTATTAATATATAATTTATAATTAATATGTATATATATGTTAATATATTAAATAATATTAACATAATATTATAATATATTATAGTTATATTAATATATTATATTATAATTAGTATCTATTATTATATATAATATATAATAATATCTTATATTGTTAATATAGTAAATAATTATTATAAAAATGTTATAATATATTATAGTTATAATAATAATTAATATTATATAATTAGTATCTTGTTATTAATAATTAACTAACTTAGGCTTTCAAACTTTAGTCCTCCACCAATCTAACCAAACAAGAAATACTTTAAGCCGTAGTCTAACTTTAGACCTCAACTAAATATAATAATTTAGGCCGGCCTAAGTTGGAATAAACTTAGGCCACCTTAACTTTAGTCCACAACCAAACACCACCTAGTAGCTTTAGTCCCCAACTAAAAACAGGACCATAGAGTTATAACGCAAACTGCATGTTTCAAAACTCGAAAAAAAATGTTACCTATTTTGATTTGCCAGGTTGCTAGGCTTTGTTACTCCCCAACGGACCAATAGCAGCTAAATTATGAAAAACAAACAGATTTAGATACTAGTAACTGTTGATTCAGGGTTGATCTTCAAAGAATCCCTAGAATATTTTCTATATTTATGAAAAAAAATCCGTATGGGAAAAACAAACAGAATTCAGATGACAACTGATTTGAATATCTCTAGAGCGTTTATCTAGATGATTGATCCCTTCACAGCGCAATCCTAAACGGTATTGAATATTGGTTTTACCCAAAAATAGAATTCTTAACTAATACATTTATGGAAAAATATTCAAGTTACCTATGAATCTGAAATATCCCAAACACACTTGCAAACATGAGAAAAGTATGTAACATTCCGTGGAAGTTGGAAAGATATGCATATTCTTATTTTGCAAACTGCAAAAAAAAGAAAATTTGATGTTTGAAGGAGTACATGGAAAGTGTTATTTTTTGTTTATTTTTCCAAATGAAGAAACTTAAAACAAAAATCCTCAATCCATATATTGACCATTGGTTATACTGCTCAAGTTAGTTGGAGGCAGTCTAAAAGCAAATAAACAATAACTCACCTTCAAGAAAGAATCAGATGCTAAATCTTTAACAATTATTATCTGCATCTCGTGAGGATTCGATCGAATTCCAAAATTGAGAATTCGGTCGAGTTCCATCCTTTCCAGATTCTTATCTGCATCTCGTGAGGTTCTTTTGAGGAACCTGTGTCTTACTGAGAGGTGATTTTAAACAAATTTCTTTTTAGGAAAATAAAAAGAATTAAAGTTGGGTTCAATTGGTGCCGATTCCCCATTTAAAAGAAACTCATGGAAAGGCGTGATACTAAAATAGATTGGTACTGTTTTCTGTTATAATAAACTTCTAATTTGATATTTTCAAAGATATAGTTTCGATTAGGAAATGTGTAAGCATTGTCAATCTGTATATTGCATCGTGTTAGGATCGGAGCAAAACCGATATATGAATAGATGACAGTATAAAAGATGGAGACATGCATACAAAGTTGTGGTCCCGCTACGCCGCCGCCTCTTCTCATTCTAAATCATAGAAATAATTACTCAAGCAAGCGACTTACAGGTTGCAGTTGCAATGGGGAGGTAGAATCAACAAGAGATTTGTGGGACAGGATCTTCACCCAGGGATACTGTGCCGATGTTATAGTACACACCAACAATGGCACCATCCCAGCTCATGGTGCTATTCTTGTAAGTAACAGTATATACTCTCTCTTGCAAGTGATTATATATAATGAAATTATTAATTTTTCTGGGTCTCTTGAATTAAAAAAAGTTTGAAAATTTAATCTTCGACATAATTACGTTACTCAAAGTAGAATGACATCAACTATCAAGATTTGTCATCTGGAATCTATATTTTAAATTATAAAATAAAATAATAAGAGACATTTTTGGGCATCAAAAGGTGGGAATTTGATCCCTTCTCTATTAATAAACTGTGTATTTGTTAGGTCTCATGTTCTGTAGTTCATCAAAATCATCAAAATCTAAAATTTTTATACGAGGCATATGCACAAAAAACAGACACTTATGCAGAGCTCTCTCTGTTTGGCTCAAAAATATAAATTTCACATTATTTTATTGTTTTGAAAATATGAATCTCAAAATGCGTGTTGGAATTTGGTAGGGAATGGCTTCTCCAGTAATGGAAGGAATGCTGAGGTGCTCGAAACGACGTCAGCGTCGTAGAAAGGCCATCAGCATAGGAGGTGTCCCCCATGACGCGGTTCGTGTGTTCCTTCGCTTCCTTTACTCGTCATGGTATTACATTCATTTTCAATTTTCATTATGCACAACAACTGTGATATGAAATTAATTATGCTTGTTACTTATTTGTTCATTTTATTGTTGATTATATTTGTTCAGCTATGAGCAAGAGGAAATGAACCATTTCATATTGCATCTAGTTGTGCTATCCCATGTGTTCATGGTTCCATCTTTGAAGAAATTGTGTGTGCAAGCTTTAGAGAAAGGGCTCCTAAGTGTAGATAATGTGGTCGATGTATTACAACTTTCGAGACTCTGTGATGCACCTCGACTTAATGTTCTCTGCCAAAGCATGATTTTGAAGGATTTCAAGTTCATTTCGGCAACGGAAGGTTGGAAAGTCTTGAAACAAAGTAACCCTATGATTGAAAGAGAGATTATAGATTTGGTTGAGGTGAGATTATGTATATTTTCATCACTAATCGAAACGAATCGTTAATCATATCTTAGAGTACAATATCTCCTAAATAATATCGCACAATATTCTAAGATCATTCCTTCAGAACCTATATGGTACATATCGGTACCAGTCCGTAAGTTTGGTACAGGCCAGAACTGTACCAGTACTGATTCATACTAAATTTGAATTATTCAGAATTGAATTAAATCTTCGATCCATAATTTATTAGGAACTTGGTGCAACCTTAAATCAGCAACAAATCACAATTAAAGAGAGAATTAACCAAAATGAGACCTAAAAAAGTACATAAAACAGAGAGCTCTCTTAAAAAACCCAAACTAGTGACATATCACATATTTTATTTTATTTATATTATTATTGTTATAGTCCTGGTTGTAATCTAACTGCCATTAATTTCTTCATCAACTTTCCCGTCAACTGCAGAGGAAGAAGGAGAGGCAAAAGAAACTAGAGGAGCAGAAGATATACCTCCAATTAAATCAAGCTATGGATGCACTGGTGCACATATGCCGGGATGGATGCCGCACAATTGGGCCCCACGACAAGGTCCCGAGACTTGTCGGCGATCCATGCAACTATCCGGCATGCAAGGGTCTGGAGGCACTTGTGAGACATTTTGCGGGTTGCAAGAGACGGGTAGCTGGAGGATGTGCTCGTTGCAAGCGTATGTGGCAGCTTCTTGAGCTTCATTCAAGGATTTGTGTAGAAACTGAGAAAGAATGTTGCAAGGTTCCTCTTTGCTGGTAAGTTTTTTTATCTTGAAATTTATTAGTTACTGAAAATTTAAGTTTTTCTGGAAAATATTTCAACTTGTATGCAATTCAGAGAAAATTGCAAAGAGTCCTATATATGTTACCGATTTTTTATTGAAAGCATTCCAAAAATTCAAAATTCAAAGGTAGCTTGTCTTTTCTAAAATCTCGAATTCTAGCAGACACACAGGTCTGCGTGTCTCTCAGGGTTGACATGCAAAGTTTGTGTGCCTCCCAGGTGATGCGCATACCTAGTCTGTGTGTCTGTGTGTCATTCCATTTTTTTTTTCCTGCAATCAGATTAGATTTAGGAATTTTGGGTATATTTTTATTATTTTAATTTTTCTGGTCTATGCATAACCTGGTTAACCCTTGAGAGAAATGCAGACGCGGTCTGCGTGTCTAGAATTCGAAATTTTAGAAAAAATGCATGCTACCTTTGAATTTTGAATTTTTGAAAAGCCACAAATGAAAAATTTGGGTTGTTCTACATTTAAAAAATAACTGATTTAACATTTAAGAAATTCCCTATCAACAGCTAAAATGTGATTACCAACTAACATGATTACATGAAATGAAAGAAACTTATAGTGTTGGATGAAAATTTGCAAATATCAGTACACAAGTAAACATACTTAAATTATATGTAACATTAACAAAATTAATTACTAATGCTTCACCTCAATCTGGTTGATTATGTAGGCATTTCAAAGAGAAGCTTGAAAAAGGAAGCAAAAAAGATGAGCAAAAATGGAAACTACTGGTAAGCAAGGTAGTCGAGGCGAAGAGCTTCTCTGCACTGTCATCATTACCGTTTATGATCTCAGCTAGTACCTAAAGCTTTTTTTGCTTTTGGAATTTGAATTTTCATGAGCAGATTTTCTGAGTAAAATTTACTGGTGCTAATGCAACACAGATTTTATCAGTGAATTTGACTTGCATTACTTGAGGTTGCAAATGATATATTGTTCTAATTACAAGTTTACTTGCCCCTTTTAGAGGACTGGGTGTACATATGTAAATGGCAAAATGTTATAGCGGTACCATTATGGCACAAAAACTGACTTCTCCAAAGAATTCTGAGTTTCATCGTTTGAATGATTGGAATTAGAATCGCAGGGTCCTGCGATCCCTCAGAATCGCAGCAGATTCGCACCGAAAAATGCATTGTAGTACGTAAGTAGAGTACACATTTTTGCCTTTTAGTTCGGGCAATGATATTGACGGGGCTATTTTGGCTTTACACAACACAATTAATAAAGACAAAATTAAAAAATATGGCACCCGTGCATTACGTGAAGTCAAAATAACTATGTTAATATCTTTATCTTTTTTTAGTTCTGTGACAGACTTAGATCAAGTCCATTACTTAATTTTTTTTTTTTATATATACTTGTACTTCAAATTAAAATCAACAATTAAAAAATTTCAACGATTTGAAACCCAAGTTTCAAGTTAAATTCCAACTGTATAACCTTAGATTAAAAATCGGAAAATAAAGTTCATATAACAAAATTAGAGGCTCCAGCTTTATGGGCCTTGGCCCGTTTAGTTAACAATGGACCCGTGTTGGCAGGCTGTAGCTATTTGCTGTAAGATAATGTTTGCCTTCTATTATTTTCCCTTTAAAATAACAAAGAGCTCAGGTTAATATATCAACCAAACTCTGGATATCAAACTCATAATAGTCTTATACATTTATGAACATAAATATGTGTTGACCATCGGAACTGAGTAACATATTCGTTGTCTATTACACACACAGCAAGTGTATAGTTGATATTTTCATTTAATCCATGTGTGAAATCAAAACTGGAGTCTGGAGTATACAGACGACGAAATTTAAATGATTCTTTTTGGCGTTTTCTTTTTTGTCATTTTCAAGAGAATGCACCTCCCGTGCTAAATATTTGGAATTGGCAAAATTTTCAGCTTAATCCCAAAAATAAAAATAAAAAATATAATTCTAAAATCTCTTAATATTTAAAATATTTTATACATAGCATTTATAAGACTTTAAATGGATAACAATAGTATGTAATTTTATTTTACTTGTAGATAGGTCAAATGGGAAAAATGATTGACAGTTTTCTGCATGAGCAATTGTTTTTGTTAGGGGAGTGCTATACTGAGGGCATCATTTGAAATTTTGAGAGCTGAGAGAAATTTTTTTCTCTAAATACCAATTTTGTCCTTGTTATCTTTTGAAAGAATGAGGCCATTGGAAAAAATATTTTTTTATTTTTGATAAGTATATTTTCTAAAAGGTGACTCCACCTGCTACTTTCATGCTTCCGTAATATTTCACCATTTAAGTTCCTAATAATTAATTTTTTAAAACTCAATAATAAACATTTTGTTTTCATAAGAACCAAAAAGTTCAAATGCTAATGCCTGAAAATTCCATAACAACAAGCTTTTGTAAGTTATTGGAGCCAATCAAAATAAAATTAAGATGTTGTAATTTGTTTATATATATATATATATATATATATATATATATATATATATAGAGACTATGATGAGTTGTGAAGTAAAATAACGTTTTACTTCATGTCATATTTTCATTTTGAAAATCAAAATAATCGATCTGAACCGCTAAGCATGTTCTCTATATTGAAATGTGCTTGGAGACTAAATTTTACATTTTTTGGAATTTTTTTACTATTTATTAAGCCATTTTGAAATCGCTGATCCACTGTGAACAGTAAAAATTTCTGGACCACCGGATCAGCAATTTTCAAAGTGGCTTAATAAATAGTAAAAAAATTTCAAAAAGTGTAAAATTTGGTCTCCAAGCACATTTCAATATGGAGATCATGTTGAGCGGTTCGGATCGCTTGTTTAGATTTTCAAAATAAAAATATGAGCGTGAAGTAAAAATGACCTCTTACTTCACAACTCATCATAGCCCAGCTCCATATGTGTGGTATATATATACATAAAAGATGATAATATTGTATTTGATGGTTTTATTTTGAGGAAGGAATTATTAACAATCTATTTATTTGACAACAGTAATCAATAATGAAACAGTTATCAAAATATAAAAAAATAAAATTATAGATGTATTAGTAGTAGATAGGTTGTGTATCATATTTTATTGTATTTGAGAATAGTTTGTCACCGAATAAATGCAAAGAAAATTAAACTTCTAAAATTTTCAAACTACTCGATAAATGAATAATTAATTATTTAATTGTACCAAAATTTACACACAACCTATCTAAACCTTAAAGAAGATATCATGTTATTTAATATTTACGTTTTAAAATTTTAATTATTAATGTTATAAAAATAAATACATAATGGAGGTCAATCAAAGTGAATATTTTTTTAATCCTCGGTCTTCAATTTCGGTATAGTGGAAAATTTTCTTTGTTCCTTTTTGAATTAAAGTGTCATTATTACAATTTTTTTTACCGTTGATGAAAATTGTAACGTTTTGACCACTTAAATGATAGCGCGGAGGAGCCAATGGTAAAATTTAACATTCACCATTAAGCGCCACGTGTTTTACATGAGACAACGATGTCAGATTTTTGATTCACTGAACGTCTGAACGGCAACAAATCGGGTAAAGTTATTGACAGAGCAAAGTTTACTTCACGCAGAGCACGAATCATATGCAAAGCTGTTTTGGCTCTATTGTCAGTGCGCTTCACAATATGAAAACTACTCTGTCAATATATTTACTCAAAAAATCGATGGCTCGTTTACACGTCATCCCTCCAGCAGCAATTGAACCAGGCTCCTCCTTAATTTAACTTCTGTGGCGTTCTATTTTCAGGCAAATATGTAGCAATTCATCAATGTAGCCTTGTTAACATCAGATGACAAACACGCAATTCCGAAATTAATCTAAAAGTTAAAGTTTGTGATTTAAATATAAAATGGAAATAATTTGAGAATAATTTTTTACTTTACACATAATTTAAATGACAAAAATATTGATATTTCTGTAAAATAAAAACAAAATTTGGTTAATTTTAAAGTATTTGAATAAATAGTGTATGGACATAATTTGACAAATTGAAAAATAACTCGGGAAATAACGATAAAGAATAATAATATGAGTATAATACATATATTATACTAGAATCTTTTTTTTACTATGGTTGAAATGCAAATAAGATACTGTCATTTTTTTCTTCTTATTTTTGTCTCTTTTTTCCTGTTTTCTGTTATCGAAAATGAAATTTAAGTTAGTTCTAAAGAAATATTTTACATAAATTGTCAACCAACAAAACATGTGTATTTAGATACAAATACAAGCATCAATTTCTTTATTAAAATCAATAGTTCTATGTTAAAAGTCATATAATAGTATTATCATAGTTATACTGTTTATGATACAAATTTATTAATAGGACGAAGTTTGCTACAAAAAACATACTAGAAGAAAAAAAAATCTAAAAAAATATTTTAAAATGCAGAAATCCGTTAATAGTGAGTTAATTTAACAATTTAAGGGTAGGTTTCAAATAAAACTATCATATTTTCAAGAACAAAAATAACTTTTTAGACATCTTGCTAGTCTTGTGCTATTGTGCATCAAACTTCATTCAAATATTGTCACGTATTGATTGTTGCAAATTTCTAAATGTTTGATGAAATTAACTTACATTTAATTCATTTTTAAGCATGCATGATACAATTATAGTATGCCATATTATATCAAAATTCAGAATTAATTGTTACTTTTGATGATTTTTTAAATTAATTGTTGTTATTGGATTCCACCCAATTTTACAATTAACAAATTTATTGTTTGATTCCTATTTAAGTATGTCATTATTTTTAATATGATGAGATTATAGATTAAAATGGTAACTTATGCATTAGTGTGGTGGCGAGAAGAGAGATAATTGTAGTCTTTTATATTTGAATTTTTATTCTTTATGACGCTTCAAATTTATGTATCATACATTATACAACTGATATTTTAATAAAATTTGTACAACAAAGCGTCATGAATATTTTATAACTATTATACTCTTTAAATATGTTTAACGCGAAATGGCAAGTACTTCTAAAGTTATAGTTCTCCAAAAACTTTAACGTGCCAATTAATTTATTCAAATTTAAAATGCATTATGCAATGTTCAAGAACATTACATGTGGGTCTCATATTACAATGTCAAACTCAATTTATATCACAATAAAAGTTTCCATGTTAGACATGAAATACAACATACAGAATACTATAAATCTCCAATCACACAAGATCCGAGAGCCTCTGGACTGCTTTCTGCTTCTTTCTCCCCCCTTCAATTTCAACTCCAATACACAGTGACAGTGGCACGCACTGCCTCACCAGCTCACCTACCGAAATGAAACCTGGCAACCGCCGAATCCTGCACCAACCTCTCTTCCCCATTCAATGGAACTCGCCACCTCCTCCTCCGCCTTCACCTCCTCTATTATCCACCAATCCCCTCACCGCCACCGCAACCTCCTCTTCAACTCACCATGACTCCTCCACCAAAACTGTCACAATAGTCGCCTCCATCTCAATCGGTCTTCTCTTTCTCCTCTCTCTCCTATTCTTATTCTTTCAACATCGTGCGGTTCAAAACCCGCCTATCAAAAGCAAGAGAGATGAACATTCTGAAGTGGGTCCACTGAAAAAATGGCGCAGTTGGAGTTGTACCACCTCAGCCCTGAAATAAGACCGTTGCCACCTCTGCTAACTGGTGTGGCCGTGCAATTGAGCCTGAGTCACCCGAGTCCCGAAATCAAACCGTTGGCACCTCTGGCACCGAGGCAATCAACAGAGAACAGAGCTTTGTCAGATGAACATGTACAATTGTTCACACCAAAGAGATCCTTAGAGAGGTCGTATAGTTGGAGCGGGACGACAAGATTCTCTATAGGCTCAAGTCCTAATCTCTCGCAACAGCAAACGACGCCGCCACGGACACAGCCGGTCGATTTAAATGGAAATGTCAAAGTCGATTTGGCTAGTAATGAACTGGATATCCACAGCTCAGACAAAGCAATTGTTTGGGGAAGGTTTAAATCAAGATCATTAAGGTAATGAACGCATGCTCTTTAGTTCATTTATTTCATGTCCCTGATTAATTATCCTATTAGAATATTGAGTGACATGGTTTTGGTAATGTTTGGTAGATTGGATGATGATATGATTGAGATAATTACAACTTCGTTTGGAAAAGAAAGGATGCTGAGGCGAGGAGGAGGCGCTTCGCTACCGAAACGGGAGAACAGAGTATTAGATCCAGAGAAAGCAGAGGCATTGAGATTTGCTAAGGGCTTTGAATGTGACAACAGAGGATGTGTGTGGAGCGCTTTTAGATGGTAAGCATCACTGTCATTAATTCTTAGAATTCAAGTAATGAAAACACCTGAATTAATTTGTTTTATTACAATTTTTTTCCTTCAGAAAACCCCTTTGCAACAAGAAGTTTAAAAAAAAAAAAATTAGACTAATATGAGAATTCAAACTATAAAATGAAATTAGAGTTTAAGTTCATTTCAAATGCAAAAACGGGTTCCTAAAATGTCATTTTCCCATAAATTTGGTTCAACGCGGTACTACCCTTTGAGATAAAAAGAAACTAACCTGTCTGTGATGATATGTCATAATTAATTTTTAGATACATATTTATTGTATTAATTATGGGTGTCACTGTGTATTATTGTCAATAGCATTGTCATTTATCATCGGCTTATTATGGTATTATTATTATTATTAT
>JAJGRW010001561.1:0-32656 GCA_025461045.1 Carex parvula
TTAAACAGGGTTGGGCATGTTGATGATCCGTTTATACTCGCCAAGCAAGCCACCCAAGTCTTTTATGCCACTGACCCGAGTGATGCTAGGTTGAGCGTCGTCCTATCCGGAAAAAGAAGGATTGTCGGGGTAAAATGTCGTCGATGAAGAAGAGTACGACCAGTTCGACGAAATACCTCCTTTTTGTACCGACGTGCAAGCTGAGGTAGCAACACTTGAAGGGGTAGACGAAGCTGACTACATGCGGTCCGACCACAATGAAGGATTATGGGCCGAGGGTACTGTTCAAATAGTGGAAAAAAGGAGAAAAGGAAAAAAAAAGCATAATGTAATATTTATTTTGTTTAAGACCGTGTAGCTTTAATATTGCAACCTTAGCTTGTAATATATCAAATAAAAAAGGAAAAAAAGAGGGAAAAAAGGAAAAAAGCATAATGTAGTATTAGTATTATCAAATATTAGTATTAGTTTTTGAAACAATGAAGGATTATGTTTAATGAAGGATTATCAAATATTATCAAATATTGCAACAATGAAGGATTATGTTTAATGCTTATAATATTATCAAATATTAGTATTAGTTTTTGAAAATATTAGTTAAACATTAATAATAAAGATAAATAAATAAAATTTCATTATTTAGATTTTAATATTAGTTGCTTGGTACAAATATCGGTATAATTTTTAAATATTAGAAATCTGAATTTTACTTAATTTATTATTACTTTAGAAATATTAGAGAGCTGAAATTTACTTAATTATTAGTACTTTATAAATATGAGAAATCTGAAATTTTACTTAATTTATTATTACTTTATAAATATCACCTCCTGAAATTTTACTGAACCTGGGACCCGCCTGTCGGACCTATTATACACGGACATTTAGCTAATAGTCCGTGTAGAAATGGAAGAGAGCTACACGGACTATTAGCTAGATGTCCGTGTAGAAAGGATATTTGCACAAGGACTTTAGAGTTAGGTCCGTGTAGAAAGCTCTTTGTACACGGTCCTTTTAAGTTAAAAGTCCGTGTATAATGAGAAAACACTATTATTCGAAATCCTTCTCTGCCAAAAGTTTCATAATCCGAAAAACCCTACAGAGAATTAAGCGGTTCAGTTCCAAAAACTCTCACAGAGAATTTCGAAAGCCTTCTCCGAGCTCTTCAACCGCCTCACCGCCTCGCCGCCTCACCGCCTCACCACCTCGGTCTCTCTCACCCATGGTCTCTCTCTCTCTAACCCGCGGTCTCTCTCACCCGTGGTTAGCGTCTCTCTCTCTCTCTCTCGTTGATTAATCTAGGTTATATGTCAAAATGTGATTAGGCCTAGGAATTTTGATTAGTCTCTTATATTAATAGGCTCCTCATAACCTAACACTTCATGCATAACCGAATCTACATTGATGGTAGAGTTGCTTTATAGTCACTTTTATAATTCATAAAATGCTAAATATGTAATTGTAGTTAGTAGTTAAAATTTCGCTTTACATGATTTTCAAGATTTAAATTTAAATTCCCACTATCATTTAAATTTAAACAACTTTTTATAAATATTTTATGCATTTAGTTTTCATCATTTGTTGATCTGTTGACTTTGTATTAAGTGAATTCTAAATTTTAATTTTTTGCATGTAACACGCATCACTCATGAGTAGATGACCTTCAAAGGTTTGGATTCGTCGTTTAAAACCAATTTGATAGATTTTGATCTAGGTTATATGTCAAAATTAATCTAGGTTATATGTCAAAAATTGCACCAACTAATTGATTAATCTAGGTTAATTGATTAATCTAGGTTATATGATTTAGGGTATTTTGCCAAAAATTGATTAATTTAGGGTATTTTAGCAAGAGGTGATTTTAGCAAGAGGTTAGATTTGTCAATTTTATTTTATATTCATTTAGCAAGAGGTTGATTTTAGCAAGAGGTCATTTTAGCATATTTGTACAAGAATATCAATTTAGGATTTCATTATTGGTCACTTATGATATTTTGTACAAAATATCAATTTTATGATTTGATCTTTAATTTCATGATTTGGTCACTTATGATTTGATCTTTAATTTCAATTATTGGTACAAGAATATCAATTTTTGTGCAAGAATATCAATTATTGGTCACTTATGATTTGATCTTTAATTTCATGCAGAACCATGTCGAATGAGGATGAGTACGTCGATATGATGGCAGAAGAAGAGGAGCAGCAAGCTACTGCCTCATTAGAAAGAAGGAGGAGAGGGCCGACAATGTGCACGAGCATGTCCGAGCAGACCCATCAAGAAATCTGGTTCACAGAAGACGGGCGTGCGCAGGGAGAAAAACGGCAGAAATACTCAAATTGGTGTACGAGTTTGGTGAGGCAAAACGCGAGTATCCTTGTTGAGAGATGGGATCATTTTGAGGATGCGGTGAAGGACGAGTGGTGGAACAGGGTGAAGGTAAAGTGCCTAACAACTCTTTGCTTTATTTTCACTTATGTATAATCTATACTTAAATACACTAAATTTTGGTGTCAATCAGGCTCAGTGGAACATCGAGAATGATGTTCCAAAGGATAAGACTTTGAAGATTATGAACAATGGTTGGAAGCAATTCAAGAGCACGTTGAAGACGGAGTTCATGGAGAAAGGGAGAACTCCGGTCGGCTACTACAAATGGCTAAACAAGAGGACTGGGATGCGTTTCAAGCTTTGAAGTCTACCAAAGAGTTCCAGGTATCTAACTCGTGCCTCTTTTGTGCTTATTCTTTCTCGATATGTACTTATCTTTCTAAAACTAACTGATCGTTATTGTCTTGTTTCTGTGAAGGCAAAAAGTGATAAAGGCAGGAGGACCGTTGCCTTTAACAAGTATCCACACCATCTAGGGTCAGCTGGTTATGAGGGTAAGTCGGCAGAATGGAGGAAAGTCTTGGAGCAAAACAAGGATTCTGACTCACCCGTGGTTATGATCCAAAATCCTAGGGGCAAAGATTGGGTCATGGGTAGAGCCGAGGTAACCGCTGACGGGAGGATAGTACTCCCAAAGGATTTGCAACCCGTGG
This sequence comes from Carex parvula, assembly GCA_025461045.1. Classification (NCBI taxonomy): domain Eukaryota; kingdom Viridiplantae; phylum Streptophyta; class Magnoliopsida; order Poales; family Cyperaceae; genus Carex; species Carex parvula. The sequence goes on from JAJGRW010001561.1 coordinate 3,046, forward strand.
CTCAAAGAATGGTAAGAGTCCTTTATACTTTGTGACATTCATCCGAAAATTATAACTCCGAAAGTACATCAATTGTTCTTTTGCTTTAACTAATTCTTCTACTTGAACAGTTGGAAGTGGAGGAGGAGGTCAACTCGGGTGCCCGGAGTGTCGAACGACAAAATGATTCCTTGTCCGCAGCGCTCGAGAATTCAGAACACCCGGGTCGAGTAAGGGGTGTAGGGGGCTACAGGGGCTGGAAGGAGGTGTTCCGAGTGGAGGGACAAAAACCTCGAAGAAAATCCCGTGCCAAGGTAAACAAAGACGAGATAGTTGCGCAGATACGCGCGGAGGTGAGTAAAGAGTACGACGCAAGGTTTGCTGAGATGGAAGCAATGTTGACACAAATTAGATCAGCAACTACGCAGCCATCCGAGCAACCACCTCCCATTTCGCCGGGAATTCGGCGAAGTAGTCAAGCATCCGGCACGTGGGCCTTAGACGATTTGGATAATCTCAAGGTAATCAATACTTGTTCATAATCTAAAGTTAATTAAAACCTGTTTGCAACCTTGTTAGACAATATCGCATCATTAAAATAAACAACTTTCCTATAAATTTGCAGGACCCCAGAGCATGCGACCTCGTCCTGTTGCATGGTAGTGTTCCTCTGATCGTTGCTAAGGGCGTTGTACATCCAGGAACCAAGAGTGTACACTTTGGTCAGCTAAGGCCCGACCATGCATGCGTGCAGGTTGAGTTAGTCGTGGATGGGTGGCAGCGCGTACCCCTTCCTGTCCCTACCGACGAGATGTTTGTGCTTGATGATGCACGGATGTCATTTGTCCAATGGCCCAAGAGTCAGATTGTTTTGGATCAGGTAATCCATAAAAAAATCCATTTATTTGTTACATTCAACTCATTCTTTTTGAAATACTAGAATAATCCATCTATAACTTGATACAGACACGAGGAGATGATGTTACCGGTACGGCGATGTCACCGGTACGTCAGGAGGTGGCTTGTGACGTCGCGGCTGACGCGCCACAATCACCGCCCCGTCCTATGGTCACCGAAGAAGAATACAGCCGTTTGCCCAATGATTTGCGCCTTCTCCACGACTACTTGATGACGGCGCCCGAAGGCATGAAGGATATCATCATCCCTGTCCCACCTGGAATGTTTCTACACGAAGGCAGGGATCTCTTGCTGTCGTTCCAAGACTTCAAGGACATCTTCCACCACTCGTCATCCGACAAATGGCTCGATGTGTCATTCATCACCATTTTCCTCATGTTAGTGATCAAAACTTATTTTCATTATTGTATAGAACTCAAATATATATTCTAATTACAATATTATGAGTTTTCAGGAAGCTAATCCGAAACTGTGATGAGATGGTTGAACAGAAGAACTTGTTCATATTTCTGGACCCGGAGAAAGTGAGTTCTACGGCAGTGACATGTTATTCGGATATGGCTATCGAGTACATGTGTTCTGCGATGCATCGTGCTAAGGCGGAGGAGAAGAAATTCATTCTCATGCCATACCACCAGAGGTTAGTTCTAATCTTAACTTATGTGTTGTTTATATTTTAATTAAAGAATTGTATAAAGGAAATAAAAGTTAAACATAAAAAAAAGAAATCACACCATCAACCATAGCAAACACTTGTGTCACTATTATATGCTAAAGTACTATAATTCTTCTCCTCGATCCCACAGCAAACATTGGTGTTCGATTATCATTGTGCCGTACCTAAATGTGGGCATAATTGTTGATTCTTGTAAGCCCAAAGGAAGGATCGCGCTTGACAAGTGCAAAGCTATCTTCCCTTTTGTGAATAAGTAAGCAATAATAATTCATTAGGTTTGAATTTCTTTCAATCATATCAAATTATAAAATTGCTAATTACATTCACTCAATTTTGTAAGGGCTTTTGCGAAATATATTAAAGAGGGAGGATCAGATAGCACGGGCATGCGCAAGAAATCTAAGTTGAATTGGAAGTGGATGTTGGTGAGCACACTTTATGAGTTAGTAATTTCATATCTTGTTCAAAAAAATATTGTCATTCTAACAAAGGCCGCTAAATGTAAATTTTAGAGCCCGCAACAGAAGGAGGGTTGGGAATGCGCTTATTACACGATGATATTCATGTTTGACTTTGTCGAAAGAATACAATTTCTATTCCCAAAAGCGGTATGTACTTCATATTAATTTCCTATATAATAAGCAATTGATATCTACCTTTTCTGAAATACTAACTATTATCAAATTATAATTTTGTAGGATGTGACAAAGCAAGCGCATTACACCAAGGATCAGATCGACGATGTGCGGTGCATGTGGGCAAGGTGGTTTGCCATGGAATTTTGTAATCCTCGATATGGATTTGCATAGATTTATAATAAAAATATGTTTCGAATGAATTTATTGCTATATGAATTTTGTATAAATTTAGTAATTTCTTGCTAATTAATCTGTTTCGAATGAATATTTGTATTTCTGTTGCAAAAAATTGGCTAGCAAAGCTGGAGGCTAGCCCAAAAACAAAATATATAAAAAAAAAAGGTATTTATACACGGATATTTCACAATTGTGCGTGCACGATAGAAAAAACAAAAAAAAAATTAGCTATTGCACACGGTTATTTAACAGTTGTCCGTGTACAATAGCATAGAGCTACACGGACATTTTATAAAAAACCGTGTGCAATACTAATCATACACGGATATTTTAGAAAAATCCGTGTATGATAGCCTTGCTGGAGGCGAAATACAAAAAATCTTCAACTATTTGTACACGGATATTTACCAAAAGTCCGTGTATAATAGCTAAGAGAGCTACACGGACTTTTAATACAAAGCCGTGTAGAAAGAGGAATCGTACACGGTTAATTAGGGGATATCCGTGTAGCTCGGTAACTTGTAGAGCGACACCGGCAGGTCTTTGTACACGGTTAATTAGGGAATATCCGTGTAGAAATCATTATAGTCACACACGGTTAAATATCCGTGTAGTTTCTGACCTATTCATACACCCTGGCTTTAAACACAGCAGGAAATCCGTGTAGCTCTTCCATTAATGTCCGTGTGCAATCTGTTTTTATGTAGTAGTGGTAGCATTGATAATGAGAATGAGGAAGAACAAACCCTGAGGAGATCCTTAAGAGCACGTACCACAATTAACCTACTATATGATTGAGGGACTATATAACATATACGGTACAAAGCCATTAAAAAATATATTTTTTATGAAAATATTTCTTCTAACTATATATAGAGCTTTTATTACATCCCTTCAAAAAGAAATAGAACCACATAACTATGATGAAGCCATTAAATGTCCGATTTGGCACAAAGCCAAAAATATACATAAGATTTATTAAAACAAACTGGTAATAAATTAGGTTGCAAACCGGTCTCAACCCCAACAAACAACAAATATAAATTAAATTACGAAGATGGTGAACCATTAGAAAATATAAACCAATTTCAAAGACTTTTAAGAAAATTAATTTATCTTATGGTCACATGACTGGATATCTCCTTTTCCGTAAGTCAAATTAGTAAAGTTATGCACTCACCTTGAACTCCACATTTAGAAGCCATAAATATAATTTTAAGATATTTAAAAGGAAACTCTGGTAAAGATATTTGATAAAAATAACAACTTTACTGCTATATGTGGCTATTTCGATGCAGATTAGGCCGGAAGTATCGATAGAAAATCTATCACCCGTTTTTGCACATTTATAGGTGAAAATTTAATCACATGAACAAACAAGAAGCAAAATGCCGTGGCATGATCAAGTGTAGAAGTGGAGTATCGAGCCATGGTATCAATCGCAAGTGAATTAATATGGCTCAACCAATTACTCAAAGACATGGGAATTGAGTTTGATCAACCCATGAAGATGTATTACGACAACAATTCGGCACGACATAATGCATTCAACTCGGTGTTCCACGAGTGAACCAAACAAATAGAAGTCGATTACCATTTTGTTAAAAGGTTCAAACTGAAGAAATTGAAACACAATTTGTTCGAAGTGAGAATCAACTAGCCGATATCTTCACCAAAGATTACATCCCAAGCCATTGAAAGATGTTACTAGAAAGTTAGGATTGATCGATATCTACAATCCTAGTTTGAGGGGGAGTGTTGAAAATAAGATGTGATTTCATAATATAATATCATCATTGATCAACCATCTCAGATCGAATCAGGCATAGCATTAGATTTAGAATTAAATCCAACGGTACCCTTGATACACTTATAACATGACATAGGGACAATGGAAACAAACGGTAACAAAACAGCTAGTAGATAACCATGTAATATAAATAGACCATAGTACAATTCACAACATAATACAATTCGTATTTTTTTTCCCGCAATACAACTCTCTGATTCTTACAAATTCAACACAATCTATTAATTAGTAGAAGTTCCAAGTACAGTTTAAATAATAGTTCTACTTTTTGTTAAACATGGGATCGATGCATGCATGTGCATGAACACATGAACATGACGAAATTACTACGGCGCGAGGTTGACCCCCAAGTCTCCAAGTCAAGTCTTGGTTTTTTCTGGGAGAACTTAGCCTATTAAGATTATTTCAATAGTGAATTAAAGTTGTGGCGCACTAATAAAGTAATTTAGTAAATATTCCCTTGAATAAAGTAAAATTAATGGAGTTCATCTTTATTCGAGATGTACTTTTTATTCCATTTTAGAGTAAGTAGTGCCGGCCATTTTCTGTTCACTAAAAATGATGGTAAATCCACAATCATATTTTTGGTATGTGTAGATCATATTATAATTACTGGGAGTAATTACCAAGAAATACCAAAATAAAAAAAACAATTGAGGTAAAAAAATTGAAATTAAAGATCTTAGATATTTCAAGTGTTTTTTAGAAATTGAAGTAGCATTTTTCACAAAAGAGATTATTTATCTCTCAATGAAAATATACATTAGATTTATTAAAAGAAACTGGTAAATTGGTGACGCGGTGCGTATCGAAGACATATCCGATTCAGATTCGGATGTAAACGATGGTCACAACAAATCCATACCGATCAAAGAATTATATGTGCAACTTGAAATATGAACCATATAATTAAAACTGCAAGGGTGCTGTCTTCTAATTAATTGCACAGTTTTTATGTTGACTGGATGGAGGAAATCAAGGAGTCATTTGGCGGACTACAAGAAGCAATTAAGTTATTGGCTGGATATGGATACATGCATGGACGGTATTCCAAGAGTGCACTTTTATTGCTTTGACTGCATTAGCATTAAACTTTTATTGTTTTACTAAAATTAGAATTTAATATCTGCCTTGGACGACAAGGTCATGTTGGGATTTGAGTTGTTTTAATTAAATAGCTTTTAATATTATTTCTTAGGGACTAAGTAATCTTTTGTTATAAATTGTTACGGGTATTTGGTTGTAAGGCAGAAAAGTTATATATGAAATTGTGTTTGTTTGTTTGAGTTTTGTGTTCTTTGTTTTACTCTTTTCCATTACCAATAAACCGAGTTCTTGAGCTTATCGGGCAAGATAGTATCGGGACCATTTTGTGTCAATTGGTAAAACTCATCTCTACTACCATTAAACCGACTACGTGAGCTTAACGGGCAAGATCGTATCGGGACCGCCTTGCGTCAATTGGTATCAGAGCCAAGTTCGACAACCACCTTCGCACTTTCGTGAAGTTGTATCTTCGACAACCGCCAAATTCACCTCCATCGACAAACCCCACACTATTTCCCCCTATTACAAGCAACACCAACCTTCATGGCCGACCCTAACCTTCTCGCCATCCTTGAACGAATGCAACAAAACCAAACAGCACTACTCGAGCGAATGGATAACAATCAAACCCAACTTATCACCACACTCATGGAACAATTAAACCCGAACAACAACAACCGAGAACAAGAAGGTCCCCAAAATCGAGACCGAGTTAATCCTCCAGTGCGTGAGCGTGAACGAAATTGGGATGGTGGTCTCAGAGTAGAGATTCCAGATTTCTCAGGAAGTCTCAAACCCGAAGAGTTCCTTGACTGGACCAACACCGTGGAAGAGGTTTTTGAATTGAAGGATGTGCCGCCCGAAAAACGCGTGCCATTAGTGACAATACGGTTCCGAGATAGGGCAGCAGCATGGTGGCAATCATTCAAGTATCGCCGCTATCTCGACAGCCTTCCTCCTCTCAATGATTGGCTCGATTTGAAGCGCGAAATGAACCGTGAGTTTCTCCCTCTTAACTATCGACAAACACTTTTTCAGCAATTTCAATCTCTCTCTCAAGGTGCGAAAAGTGTGGAGGAATACACTCTTGAGTTTTATAAACTTGAGGCACGAAACCAAATCAATGAGACTGAAGATTTGAGGGTTGCACGATATTTGCATGGCCTTCGAATGAATATTCAGGATATGCTGGTGGTTCACACTTTCATCAATGTGGCTGAAGCTCAATCCAAAGCAAAAGCCATCGAACAGCAGCTCACAAAAAGCCGCAACTTCAGCCGTGGTAACTCTTCTTCTATCAACTCTAACTCTTCTCATTTTCGCTCCACTCCAAATAACACTACAAATTCCAACCGACCCCATTTACTCCCATCTCCACCTAAACCAAACCAGAATGTCCCAGAAAACTCTAAGGCCAATATTCGTTGTCACAGTTGCCGTGAAATGGGCCATTATGCAAGAGAGTGCCCAAAGGTTCGACCTCATTTATATGCCAACGAAGGTTTTGAGGAAGAGGAAGGGTGGAATGAATATGGGTATGAAGATGAAGAAATTCATGAGGTCAATCCCGAAGATCTCTCGGCCGAAAGCTTAGTTATGAGAAGACTTTGCTTGGGGCCGAAGTCAACAGAAGATTGGAGGCGGCATGCCATTTTTAAAACCATGTGCGTTATTGAGAACAAGAAATGTGTCGTGATAATCGATTCAGGTAGTTGGGAAAATGTGATCTCGGAGGAGGCGGTAAAGAAACTTCATCTTAGCACCACCACCCATACAAATCCATACAAACTCGGGTGGGTGAACAAAGGAGCCGAAATCCAAGTCAACAAAAGGTGCCACTTTCAACTCACACTCGGGCCACTTTACACCGCCACAATTTATGCCGATGTGGTTCCAATGGATGCCTCGCATCTGATTCTCGGAAGACCTTGGCAATACGACAATCAAGCTGTCTATGATGGAAGGAAGCACACGTATACCATTCAAGTTGGTCCGAAAAAGGTACGCATAAATCCAGTTCAAGAAGAGGTAAAAGAATCAAATACGGTGTTTTGTGTACCGCGGGAAGAATTTGAAAAAGAACTGCAAGATGCTGAAATTTGTTTTGCAATTACCGCACGTGATTTCCCCAACCCTGAGATTGAGAAAAATATACCCGAGATGGTGCAACCTCTGTTGGCCGAATTCATGCATGTACTACCTGAAGAACTTCCTGATGGTCTGCCCCCACTTCGCGACATTCAACACCAAATCGACTTGGTGCCCGGGGCTAGTCTTCCCAATAAGGCTCACTACCGCATGACTCCACAACAGCACCAAGAGTTAAAGCGCCAAGTGCAAGAGTTACTAGACAAAGGCTTTGTGCGTGAGAGCATAAGTCCGTGTGCTGTGCCAGCCCTGTTGGTTCCGAAGAAGGACGGAAGTTTCCGCATGTGTGTGGATAGCCGAGCAATAAATCGGATCACGGTACGGTACCGATTTCCAATTCCGCGACTGGAAGACATGCTCGATCAACTCAGTGGAGCCGAGGTATTTTCTAAAATTGATTTAAAAAGTGGGTATCACCAGATTCGTATCAAACCGGGAGATGAATGGAAAACAGCTTTCAAAACTAAAGAAGGCCTGTTTGAGTGGGTTGTCATGCCCTTTGGCCTTTCCAACGCTCCTAGCACCTTCATGCGAGTGATGAACCAGGTTTTGCGGCCTTTCCTTAATAAGTTTGTCGTTGTCTACTTTGATGACATTCTTATCTATAGCCAAAACCGAGATGAGCATCTCCAACACTTGCGAGAAACTCTTGAAGTGCTACATGAAAATAATCTTTTTGCGAACTCGAAAAAGTGTGTTTGGATGACTCCAACATTAATATTCTTGGGATTTAAGATCTCTGCAAGTGGTATCTTACCCGAAGAGGACAAAATCCTAGCAATCCGAGATTGGCCAAAACCATCTTCATTTACCGAGATACGATCCTTTCTCGGGTTAGCGGGATTCTACCGGCGATTCATCAAAGGCTTTAGTAGTATCTCAGCACCTATCACCGAGTTACTAAAGCAAAAGAATTTTGAATGGAGTAACAATGCACAACAAGCTTTCGAGACACTCAAGCATTGCTTAACTCATGCACCCGTGCTAGCTCTACCGGACTTTGACAAAGCTTTTGAGGTTGAATGCGACGCTTCAAAGGTTGGTATTGGTGCCGTACTTTCACAAGAGAAGAAACCCGTGGCATTTTTTAGCGAGAAATTGGGAGGAGCTAAAACCAACTACCCGGTGTATGACCTCGAGTTGTACGCCATAGTAAAAGCTTTGCAACATTGGCGGCATTACCTTTTATCTCGCGAATTTGTGCTGTACACAGACCACCAAGCGCTGAAATTTGTGCAAGAGCAGAATAAGTTGAGCACCCGACATGCCAAGTGGGTTACTTCACTCCAAGAGTACACTTTTTCTATTGTGCACAAAGCGGGATCGAGCAACAAAGTCGCTGACGCTCTAAGCCGCCGACATGGGCTGCTTTCGGCAATGTCAACCTACACACTCGGGTTTGAACACGTGCCCGAAACCCTTAAGGAGGATCCCGACTTCGGACAAATCCTGGAAGATGTGAAGAAAAAGTTGCGAGATGACTACTCGTTACATGACGGGTACTTGTTTCGAGGACTCGCTCTTTGTATCCCGGCGACTTCTCTACGTTACCTCGTCATCAAGGAAATGCACAACCAAGGTCATTTCGGGATGGAAAAGACTTTGCATTTGGTGCGAGAACGGTTCTTTTGGCCAAGTCTATGGCGGGATGTTAAACACTTTGTCCGAGCATGCCAAGTATGTCAAACTTCTAAAGGCACCAACACAAATCAGGGACTCTACAATCCATTGCCTCTTCCCTTTGAAATTTGGAGCGACATTTCAATGGACTTCGTGACCGGGTTACCAATGACACGAAGGAAGAATGATAGCATCATGGTAGTAGTTGATCGCTTTAGCAAAATGGCAATTTTCATTGCATGCAAAACCACTGTGGATGCTCCCAAGGTAGCTGAACTTTATTTTCATGAAGTTGTCCGACATCATGGTTTGCCGAGTACTATTGTCTCTGACCGAGATACGAAATTCTTGAGCAAATTCTGGATAGAACTTTGGAAGAAGTTAAAGACCGAACTGAAGTTTAGTTCCACTTTCCACCCTCAAACAGATGGTCAAACCGAAGCCGTAAACAGAAGTCTCGGAAACATGCTTCGTGCACAAGTTACAACTTTCGGCATGTGGGATACTTTGTTACCGAAAATTGAATTCGAGTATAATTGTTCGGTAAACCGCTCCACAGGATTCGCACCCTTCAAAATTGTTTATGGAATTATTCCCCGAGGTCCTCTTGACATTCTTTCTATTGAAGGACCGAAGTCTAAAGTTAGGAAGGTGGACGAAAGACTTGAAGATTTGCGGGAACTACATAAAACAGTTCGCGAAAATTTAGAACAAACTTACTCTAAGTACAAGGCTAAAGCAGACAAAAGGCGCCGAGATGTTCAATTTGAAGTCGGAGAATTGGTTTGGGTCTACTTGCCGAGAGAACGGTTTCCCCGTGGTGAATATCACAAATTGAAGAAACGAAAAGTGGGACCGTGTGAGATTTTGGAGAAGTTTGGAGCAAATGCTTACCGCGTGAAATTACCCGAAGATTTGCATATATCCAACACGTTCAATGTTAGTCATCTCCACAAGTACTATGAAGAAGATGCAAGCTTGAGGTCAAGCTTCAACCAACCCGGGGAGCCTGACGCGGTGCGTATCGAAGACATATCCGATTCAGATTCGGATGTAAACGATGGTCACAACAAATCCATACCGATCAAAGAATTATATGTGCAACTTGAAATATGAACCATATAATTAAAACTGCAAGGGTGCTGTCTTCTAATTAATTGCACAGTTTTTATGTTGACTGGATGGAGGAAATCAAGGAGTCATTTGGCGGACTACAAGAAGCAATTAAGTTATTGGCTGGATATGGATACATGCATGGACGGTATTCCAAGAGTGCACTTTTATTGCTTTGACTGCATTAGCATTAAACTTTTATTGTTTTACTAAAATTAGAATTTAATATCTGCCTTGGACGACAAGGTCATGTTGGGATTTGAGTTGTTTTAATTAAATAGCTTTTAATATTATTTCTTAGGGACTAAGTAATCTTTTGTTATAAATTGTTACGGGTATTTGGTTGTAAGGCAGAAAAGTTATATATGAAATTGTGTTTGTTTGTTTGAGTTTTGTGTTCTTTGTTTTACTCTTTTCCATTACCAATAAACCGAGTTCTTGAGCTTATCGGGCAAGATAGTATCGGGACCATTTTGTGTCAATTGGTAAAACTCTTCTCTACTACCATTAAACCGACTACGTGAGCTTAACGGGCAAGATCGTATCGGGACCGCCTTGCGTCACTTCCATTGCCACAAAATATTAGTCAAGCATACAGACTTAAGACCATAAATCTGAGTGAAAATGTAATAAATGGAAGTTTGCCCAACTTACTGATGTATTGTAATTCTCTTGAGATCTTAGACCTGGGAAACAATCGGATAGTGAACAGATTTCCCTATTGGCTGGAAAATCTTGAAAATTTGAGAGTTCTTGTTTTAAGATCGAATATATTTTATGGAAAAATTTCGGACGTGGAAATCACAACAAAAGGAAATGATTCTTTTTTCCCTATGCTAAAAGTTCTTGACCTTTCTTCAAATCATTTCAGTGGTACATTGCCTAAAACTATTTTTGTGAATCTGAAGGCTATGATGGGTGCATCAAATACAAGTTCCCTATATTATTTTCAGATGAATACAAGTTACATACCGTATGTAGCTTCATTGACATACAAAGGGATGACTTTTGATCTGATATACTCACTTGGCATATTCAGCTACATTGATATGTCAAATAATGAATTGTGGGGGAGAAAACCCGAAGAGATCGGGCAACTCAAGTCACTCGATGTGCTTAACCTATCACATAATACTCTAATTGGTCCAATTCTACAAGAATTTGCTAATTTACAGCAACTTCAATTACTTGATCTTTCCTCCAACCAAATTTCCGGACACATCCCTCAATAACTCACCTCTCTCACTTTTCTTTCTGCACTTAATCTCTCCTACAACAATTAAGTTGGAGAAGTACTCGAATCCCGTCAGTTCTCAACATTTTCAAATACTTCTGTAACATCCTAATTTAAGAATATATGAAAATTTTAGTTGGCTAGAAGTAAAGTGTATTTAAAATAACAATTTGGATTTTTAAGTTATAATTATAAATGTTAATTAACTTAACTGTACTTGTAAACTTTTTTGTTCTAGCTTGGAGTAAGTTGAAAAGTTATTGTAACGTCATATTAGTTGAATACATATTATATTAAAGTGAATTTATTTCTAATAATATGAGGAGTTTAGTGTAAATTTTCTAACCAATAAATAAGATGTAAATATTAAATGAACCTTTCGTTAAAATTATGAATGTTGGAACGGACACATGTCATTACTAGAACTATCAATTTATCCCAACTTCATCAACCGAACCATTTTCCCTTCTAATGAAATCATTAATATATCTTTTGTAAAATTTTGAGTGTGGGGACACATGTCATACACATCATCGATCCACCTAACCCCCACTTATTCTCTTTCTTTTCTCATTTTGCTTCTTCCCCGATGTTACTCATTTTTTGTCTCCTTTTTGATGAATCTATTCACATAATTATTTCTCTCTTCCTCTTCTTAATCGGATTCAACAAGAAAATAAATGATCTCTCTAAAGATACCAAGTACATGTTGTCTTTTCACTAGTAATCCATGCTATTCTTATCACTCAAACCTCTTCCCTTGCCGGAGGGTAACAAGAATATGAAAATCAAAGTCGAGATGACAAGGGCCAACTTTAGTTTTCTTAACATTGCTTTTCTGATACATCAATGATAAATAAAATTATTGTCTCCAAAGCGTCAAAGCTTTTTATTCTCTTCAGATCATATCATACATACAACATTTAGTTATAGGCATCAGGGTTGGCAAGGAGAAACGCCTCGCAGCCCTTGATGATACCCTCAACTGCACCTTTCATCATGTTCTCATACTGCGCACTGTTTGCTCCAGGCATAGGCGTGTATGTCAAAACTATCTTTGCCAAGCTTCCTCCTGTACCACTTGGCAAAAACTTGACGTGGTACGAGGCAGACTCGAAAAAGACACCGAGTCCGCCACCTCCAACCACTGATGACTTGATCTCACACTTCTCAACATCCTGAAATTCGAGGCGTTTCTGTTCATAGCTAAAAGGCATCGCTGCATCAAGTAAAATAAGTTAATTAGCACAATTTTTTTACATTAATAGCACAATACTCTTTGATTAAATCTTGTTTTATAAAGACCAATACAATTACTCCTCTATCAGATAAGGTAAAAGAAAAAATGTTTACCAGGGCCGAAGTTGACTTGCCTGACAGTGCCGACCCCACCATCACCCTCTATATTGGCAGAGCTAACGACCTTGTCAGCTGCAATCTTAGGAGCCAAGTTGTGCCAATCCATGATGGCCGCCTTGAAAAGGCGAGGTGCCGGGATGACGGTAGTAATCTCGCTTGTCATGGTACAGCTCATGATCGATGTCTGCTTTTGACTTGAATTGAATTGAATGTAACTAATTAGTGATTTAGAAATTGTGGTGTTGATATGTAAGTTTGTGAGACTAGAGGGGTATATATAAGGATTAATAGCAGAGTAGGTAGGCGTGGAACAAAGACTAAATTTGATTGCAATTATACATCAACCTGGCTTGATTAGTCTGAATTGGTTAATTTTGTAATCAATGCTTTTGATGAGATTATTGTACTGATATCAATATTTGGTGGGGTATTTAACCACCATTTATAAATTTTTTGACTCCGCCCTTGCCTTACTCAAACTAAAATGCTCAATTTTTTTTATTTTGCCATTTATGATATTTTTAAAAATATTTAAAATTACGTTTTTTGAAGTTTAAAATAAATTTCAAATTATGTTCACCCTACAAATTAATTACATATATATATCATCTCTCACTTTAAAATTATATTTAAGCTCCGTCATATATATATCGAGTTGCATTTATTTTGGGCGTATTTTGTTAGTTAACTTGTACATAATTTTCTAGTTCAAATTTCCTCAAGTCATCAGAGATACTCTGGCACTCTGGGTCAAAGTCTGATTTATGGCGTAGTTCAAATTTCCCAAAAATAAACAAGGATAGAACTTACTAATAGAACCCTGGCTCAAAGTCAAGAGAGATGCCCATTTCATTACGATTTCTCACAAGTTGCTTCCATTTCTTTCAGTAGTTTGAACCTTTGAATCTCTGAATAATAAATAAAGTAATTAACCAATTGATGATGAATGAAGAATTAATTATGATTTTTTATTGTCAAACACTAATTCTACCATACTAAACTTTATACGACTTATCGGAGCAGGATCCATCTGAAAACTGCTGAGCCTTTTGAAAGCAACTTGTGACAATAAAAAAGTTTAAGAAATACTTGTATGTTGGACCCTAAAACAGTCAGATATCCATATTCTAGGAATTTACTAAAAACAGTCAGATCCATATACTGTTTACCAGAAAAATATGATCATCTTCTCATTTTAAAACAGAGATAAATTTCTGTTGGTTTTAATTTAAATCTCTAAATTTCGGCTGCATATATAGCAGATAATTGGAAAGCATTCCACAAATTTCAACTCAATCCAATAATCCCACTGGGAGGATTTGAATTTGCAATAAGGCATCCTAAACAGACTCTGAAAAACTGAAATTATATTTGTGATTTTTAAACAAACTTGTACTTGGTCAAGAATGTCCCACTCGGTTCAATTAATTTTCCGGTTGTTGACCAGAGAAGTCTAACTTAGACGACTGGGCTCAAAAGTTGTATCATGTCCCTTTCCCTGCCTACGTAACATTCAAAGGTCAAACAACTTATTGTTTGATTTGAATTGACACATACAAGGTGCTCAATCTGAATACTTCGGAAAGTACATACTATCCATAAACAGTTAATTTGTACTAATAAAAAAAATGGTAACCTTTTTCAAAAAAATATAAAATTTATTTTTCAAGCACATTTTAATAAGGAGATCATATTAACCGATATCAGAAGAACATTCAATAATTATATTGGTTAGGATAATAATGCAACTATAATAAGTTCAATATATTCTATCGTACTCTACGAGTAACCGATCGTAGAAATTCATGTCCATCTCCTATCGATTATTGAGGGCCCAACCGATAGAATAATTGTTCAAGGCTTCAAGCTATTTACTAACTTGTCACAATTCCTTTAATTTATCGGCTTGAGACCAGGATCGGTCTAAACCATAATAAAATGGGCGATAGAAGATTCTATTTCACTATTAAATTTGACAAAAAGACATGTATCTAATAATAATTTTTTGTAAAGTTTATGAATTTTTTAATAAGAGACAAAAAATATCAATGAACCCATGTTGTAAAGACTAAATATTTTTTCAATCATATTATTCTGAACATGGTTCTTATGTGCCATATGTCTTCTTCAATCATTTCAAAAATATTATTTGTTATGCCGGATTATGGTATAAACTTCTACCTATTCTATCAAAATAAACAAAAAAAAAGTAATATTTTTTGCATCTCATGCAATAAAGTGCTTATAATTTAGGAAAAAATACATGGCAGAATATTTTTTGTGTGCCTTTGAGTATATAATATTGTTATACTTCAGTATTTTTTTTAATAGTAGTTTTATGACATTTTGTAATATACATAATTACAGTAGTTTTATGACATATTGTACTTCAGTATTTTTTTCTAATAGCATATATTCAATATTTACAAAATCTGTTTAACAGTGTTACTGATTTAAATTTCCAGTATTTATCTAATAGGTTTACATGATATATATAGTGTTTTATAGGGTCTATTAATCAGGTTTAAAGATTTTGCACAGTATTTTATAGGATATATTTAACAGTTTTACAAGATATATGCAATAGTTTAAATGATCTATGCATTGTTTTGGTTTTCTTGTTTTTACATGATATATATTTAACAATTGTTTTACAGGATGTAATATACACAATTCAATAGTTTTATTACATATTGTTATACTTCAGTATATCTTTTGTTATGGTGTCTTACATTGTTTATTATTGATGTTTACAGGTTTTATACAATGGACTTTGACTTGAATGAAGATATGGGCAATCTTTTCTGCAGATTGGCAGTAATCAAAGATTTGATGGTTTCTGAGCTTCCACTTAGCAGTGAGGTATGTTTTATACAATATTTTACATTATGTACTCAACAGTTTTATGGTATGTACATTTATTTTACAGGTTTCAAATAGTTTTCATTCTATTTATTTTACATATCATGGATTAAATTTGCAGCATGTTGAGATGTTCCTAATGTACAATATTTTACAAGAAATGCTTAACAATTTTATAAGATATATCAGTTATTTCACAAGTTTCAAGTGTCAATTTTACAGTATTGAAGCCTTATATTTTTCATCTTTTAGTTTTATAGTTTACATTTGTGAGTTTTACAGTATTAAAGTCTTATTTTACATGATATAAATGCATATATAAATATTAATAATTGAAGAAAAAAAATGATGAAATTAAATTTTAAAAAAAAAATTTACAGTAGTTTACACTTTTTGATGCAAAAAAATTAATTTTGCATTTAGGTGTTATTTGGAAAAAACTGCAAGTTTAAGAAGTGGTTCGGTTTAGAAATCTTCTAGAAGCTGTCACTCTGAAAGTACAGCCAGTTGAAGTATAGGAAGTACAGGTAAAGTACAAGAAGTACAGGTAGTTTTGCAGTTGTGGAAGTTGCAAACGGTTTGCCATTGAAGATATGATTTTGAATTTTGAATTACGTATTATATATGGTTTGAAAATACAGTATTGAGTATAGAATTTTACAGTATTCGTGCAAGTCAAATGACAGTTGGTTTGGGTAAAAACCAGATACAACTCCTCGGGTACAATTAGTTGGACGCATTAATTTATGTTAATTGCTAAATAAACAAAGCAAACAAATAATCTAGGCCTCTTAAGATCATATCACAATAAGAAAAGTGTTAGTGGCTAAGTGATGCTCTTGTACATACGAACTTCTACTTGTAACTTTTGTTAGGAATATATAAATTGTTAAAATAAATAAACAAAAACAAACAAACACTTCCCTTTAGAAGGCAATAAATACATCCCGTTTGATGCTGCTGCTTAGTCAAGTCTGTTCACATATATTTTCTTGTCAATTGCTTTCACTCTACAATCTACGTCAGTACTTTGGGATTAAGAATTTAACAGAGCAGGTTTAGATTCACGCAGCACACAGACTATAGAATCAAAACAGCGCTACACATGGTTCATAGGCTTCATGAAGCCCAAACAACTCTGTTAAATCTTCCCACTAAGCAAGTAGCAAAAAATTCTTTGTTGCTGATTCAAAGCAATGGACCGCGATCAGCATCATGGGCCATCTTTTTTGCTACTTGTTCAGCATGAGACAAAAATAACAAAAAGGAAAATAAAATTATGTGGTCATTATGATGTATTTGATTTGAATATTCCTAAGTCAATCCAAAAATCACTCTACTTTTCACAATTTGAAAAGAACGATTACTCTTGAGAAAATTCTTCAAAACAAAATTTAGTTCTCATTCCAAGTTTATTATGGAATATTTTATAGGAATTTTACTGATAATTTTGTCATTAAATAAATTGTAAGAGACTAATTTCACTGAAAAATATCAAAAAATATCAAAAAAATTAAAAGGTTTTGGAAAGTAATATTTTTTTTTTCAGTGAAATTAGTCTTATAACTTATTTAATGACAAAGATTATCAGTGAACTCAATATGATGCTGTTGGAACATAATTATAAAATGCCTATAAAATATTCCAAAATAAACTTGTTATGAGAACTAAATTATGTTTTGAAGAATCTTCGCAAGAGTAATCGTTCTTTCATATTGTCAAAGGTAGAGACACTTCTAAATTAGAACGTTTTCCACTCCTTGTAGTTTTTAAGAAGAAAAAAAAAACGATTTTTAAGTATTTTGTTTTCTTATGAGTAATTGTATTAGCTAGGGTTAACAATTGGACTTAATTGACAATCATAATATTACTTTCACAAACCATGCAAAAAAAAAACTTATAAAATATATTTTATTTTCATTTTCATTGGTTATGTTTCACCAATACAATTAAATATAGGGAGAGCCTAGCTATCCCACGGAATCCATCCCACGTTTCATCCCCCGGTCAATAACTACTTTAATAACTACTAACTACTTGGGGGGACCACTTACTATTTGGGGACCGCCTAATATCTGAAATATTTTACAACTGGCGCGAGCAAGTATTCACATATAATAAATCAAGTATTCACACATAAGATATCAAGTATTTAAATAAAAATCTGGACACATCATTCACCCATCTTTTACACATTTTTGGAGGTGTTTTTTTTTTCTCCGTTTAATCTAACCAATATTTCTGACGATCTGTGAGGAATTTTGCAAGTCTAAAACCACCAACGTCTTGTACACAATTTTCTCTTTCAAATGAGATCCATGACGACAAACTTTCGAGTTGTCAGTTGCACAAGTATTCACACCTCGTCATGCAAGTATTCATCCCTCATCGAGCAAGTATTCATCCTCGTCGTGTAAGTGTAAATAGTTCATGTATCAAAAATATTACAAGCATATGTGCATACCTCGATTAATTTTACAAGAGCGTGCAGTATTCATCTATAATATATCAAGTATTCAACCTAAGATATCAAGTATTTAAAAAAAAAAACTGGACACATCACTTACCCATCTTGTACACGTTTTTAGAGGTAGTTTTTTTTTTCCGTTCAATCTAATCAATATTTCTGACGATTTGTGAGAAATTTTGCAAATCTAAAACCACCAACGTCTTCTACACAATTTTCTCTTTCAAATGAGATCAATGATGACATACTTTCGAGTTGTCCGTTGCACAAGTATTCATACCTCATCATGCAAGTATTCATCCTTCATCGAGCAAGTATTCATCCTCATCGTGTAAGTGTAAATAGTTCATGGAGGTGGGAGAAGGAGGCAGAGGTGGGAGAGGCGGAGGTGGGAGAGGGAGGGAGGCGGAGGTGGGAGAGATGAGAGAGGGAGGCGGAGGCAGAGAGGGAGAGGTGGGAGAGGCGGGCGGAGGCGGAGAGAGACGGGTGGGAGAGACGGGTGGAGGCGGAGGCGGAGGTGGAAGGTGGAGGCGGAGGTGGGAGAGAGAGGGAGAAAGAGGAAAGAAATAAAGGGAGAAAATTTGCTAATTAATATTTAGGGACCATTAGGTAGTTAGATTTTGTAATAGTTAGAAGATGAAGTTAGTTAGTTGGGGGATGAAATGGGGGATAGATAGATGGGGGAAAATATAATTACCCTTAAATATATGGACCGCCATAAAATAAACAAACAACTTCTTAAAAACAGAAATTTTACAATTGTAGTATGATTGATAATTGATTAGTGATTAACTACACGTGAGTTACAATTTGATAGATCGCAACTATCAACTAAGTATAAACTGATAACTCTCGTTTACTAAATTTGAGTACAACAATGTTATACTATGAAAGGAGGTTTAAGTACACCCAGTTGAAGTACAGGTAAAGTACAGGAAGTTCAGGTAGTTTGGCAGTTGTGGAAGTTGCAAACGGTTTGCCATTGAAGATATGATTTTGAATTTTGAATTACGTATTATTTATGATTTGCCATTGAAGATACAGTATTGAGTGTAGATTTTACAGTATTCGCGCAAGTCAAATGTCAGTTGGTTTGAGTAAAAACTGGGTACAACTCATTGGGTAGAATTAGTTGGATCCATTAATTTATGTTAATTGCTAAATAAACAAAGCAAACAAATAATCTAGACCTCTTAAGATCATATCACAATAAGAAAAGTGTTAGTGGCTAAGTGATGCTCATGCACATACGAACTTCTACTTGTAACTTTTGTTAGCAATATATAAATTGTTAAAATAAATAAACTAAAACAAACAAACACTTCTCTTTAAAGAAGGCAATAAATACATCCCGTTTGATGCTGCTGATTAGTCAAGTCTTTTATTAATTATGTTCACATATATTTTCCTTTCATTGCTTTCACTCTACAAACATCAGGACAATGGGATTAAGAATTTAACAGAGCACGTTTAACTTCATGCATCACACAGACTATAGAATCAAAACAGTGCTACACATGGGTCATAGGCTGCATGAAGCCCAAACAACTCTGTTAAATCATCCCACTAAGCAAGTAGCAAAAGATTCTTTGTTGCTGATTCAAAGCAATGGCCCGCGATCAGCATCATGGGCCAACTTTGTTGCTACTTTGTTCAGCATGAGACAAAAATAACAAAAAGGAAAATAAAATTATGTGGTCATTAAGAAGTATTTGATTTGAATATTCCTTTCTCAGTCAATCCAAAAATCACAGCCAGTCACCGGTAATTCGAAAGAAAATTTTGCGCTAGAAGAGTATAATTTAGAAGTGTCTCCACTTGTAGCTGAGGAGGACAACAATTCAAACACGCGTGTGGTTCAAATATCTACTTTCACAATTTGAAAGAACGATTACTCTTGAGAAAATTCTTCAAAAGGGTAAACTTCCATGATCGACATGAACCAAACGGTATGCACAATCTTGTGAGAAGAAAATCCAACTCTGTTGAATAACGATTTCCACTCTTGCTCATCTCGCTCGGTTCCTGTGGTTCCTGTCAGCATCACCATATCAAACAACTGTGGTTCCTCAGATACATTGGCAGAGGTGTGTCTGACGACAGCTTCCACAATAATGACCTTGACTACTGCTGCTGTCGAACTACTGCTTCTGTCGACTGTTTAGACTTATCATTCACTCAAAAAACATGTGTTGCGTAATAAATATTGGGTAGCTATGAGAACCTTTTCTACTGCCCAACGTTCAACTGTTTTGAATTAGAACTCATCATTGTATCTACTTGCAGCATTTTTTTTTATTTCTATTTTATAGTTGTTAGGCTTCTATTGAATTTTGTTACTTACTAAGTTAGCAAATATTATATGATTGTCATATAGTGTGCATTTATCTTTTGTTTTGTATTATACAATTAAGACATCAAAATGTACCATGGAGATACCTTGTTAGAGAAGAAGATATAAGGAACTTGATGTAGAGTGATTGCAATTGAACCGAATTGAGGAGAAATGAAATGAATTCGGGTAATGCATTTATTGCATTTTTAATGAGAAGGGGAGGGTTAATTATACACGGTGTTAGACATAGACTTATGAATTTGGGCACTGCGGCCCCAATAAAAGACAGGTGCTTGCAGTTCAGAATTCCCCTTCTTGGGCTGGATCCACGACAATTTCATGGAAAACAAAAATGTCGTTCCATCACAGTGCAGGATATTTATTGAATGAAAACAAAGTCTTTGGAATTTTTCTGTAAGATATAGTCAAGAGGGAGCAAATACATTATTTCAAAATTCAGATAATAATAGGGTATCACTTAGGGAACTGTACATCAGGATAATATGCAATCTCTCAAACCGGTGATCAAGAATGTTCTGGTATCATTACATGCATATACATAATATATTGGCCTACAACTCACTCTGCTCTCCAGGATTGGCCATTCCAAATCCACAATAAAAACAAAGGAGGGACAACTGAGAAATAAGTTTCTCAGAACGAAGGATTGGCCATTCCAAACTCTAATTCCCGTTGCAAAATAAGGTTTTTGGTCTTTAAGAAATAGCAGGTTTCATATTTACGCTCCTTTATTATTGTATAGGAAACATTTGCAAGTTTCAAAAATACGATTTCTTGAAAGTTAGGTACAGCAGGGAAAATGGAACCGTATGCAATTGTTGGAGCACATTCATACACGGTTAATTAAAATAGAATCGTGTACAATTGTTTCAAATTATACATGGTTTCTTAATAATGAACCGTGTATGAATGTTGTAGCACATTTATACACGGTACTTGTTTAAAAACGTGTGTGAATGTTGGAGCTCATTTTCGAATGCGTGCCTTCTTGCTTTACACATGAAAATATTTCCCAACCGTGTATGATTAGGATTAAATGAACATTGGATTCATTCATGTTTACACTTTTTCTATTGACTTTGAGTTCATGTAAGCCCTTCAAAGACTTTGGTGTCATGAGAAGTTTGCAAACATTGCTTAGTCTATTGGAAGCTATACAACTTCTAGCAGTTTTCAGGAGAAAAAGAGGTACACTATTTTGGATTATTTTTGTTTCCTTAGTAGAAAAAGTATTAGGATCCTTTACAATTGGACTAGTTTGACAATCTTAATATTATTTCTTTCTATCAAGCAAAAAAATAATTAAAAAGTATATTTTTTATTTTCATTGTCCTGATAGATTGGTTGAGCATAAATTTCCGTACAATTTGAATATCATATCATTTTTGACCAGATTGGTTGAGCATAAATTTTCATACAATTTTAATGTGGACTTGGGCTGCTGTACAAAATTATCAAAAAATTAAAAGGTTTTGGAAAGTAATATTGTTTTTTCAGTGAAATTAGTCTTAGAACTTATTTAATGACAAAGATTATCAGTGAACTAAGTATGATGCTGTTGGAACATAATTATAAAATGCCTATAAAATATTCCATAATAAACTTGGAATGAGAACTTAATTTTGTTTTGAAGAATCTTCTCAAGAGTAATCGTTCTTTCAAATTGTCAAAAAGTAGAGACACTTCTAAATTAGAACGTTTTCCACTCCTTGTAGTTTTTAAGAAGAAAAAAAGAAATAAACGATTTTTAAGTATTTTGTTTTCCTATGAGTAATTGTATTAGCTAGGATTAACAAATGGACTATATTAACAATCATAATATACTTTCACAAACCAAGCAAAAAAAAACTTATAAAATATATTTTATTTTCATTTTCATTGGTTATGTTTAAATTTTCTTGCAATTTGTATTTCATTTCATGTTTCACCAATGCAATTAAATATATGGACCGCCATAAAATAAACAAACAACTTCTTAAAAACAGAAATTTTACAATTGTAGTATGATTGATAATTGATTAGAGATTAACTACACGTGAGTTACAACTAGATAGATCGCAACTATCAACTAAGTATAAATCTCGTTTACTAAATTTGAGTACAACAATGTTATACTACGAAAGGAGGTTTAAGTACAGCCAGTTGAAGTACAAGTAAAGTACAGGAAGTACAGGTAGTTTGGCAGTTGTGGAAGTTGCAAACGGTTTGCCATTGATGATATGATTTTGAATTTTGAATTACGTATTATATATGATTTGCTATTGAAGATACAGTATTGAGTATAGAATTTTACAGTATTCGCGCAAGTCAAATGTCAGTTGGTTTGGATAAAAACTGGGTACAACTCGTTGGATACAATTAGTCGGATGCATTAGTTTATGTTAATTGCTAATAAACAAAGCAAACAAATAATCTAGGCCTCTTAAGATCATATCACAATAAGAAAAGTGTTAGTGGCTAAGTGATGCTCTTGCACATACGAACTTCTACTTGTAACTTTTGTTAGGGATATACAAATTGTTAAAATAAATAAACAAAAACAAACAAACACTTCTCTTTAAAGAAGGCAATAAATACATCCCGTTTGATGCTGCTGATTAGTCAAGTCTTTCATTAATTATGTTCACATATATTTTCTTTTCAATTGCTATCACTCTACAATCTACATCAGTACTTTGGGATTAAGAATTTAACAGAGCAGGTTTAACTTCATGCATCACACTGACTATAGAATCAAAACAGTGCTACACATGGGTCATAGGCTGCATGAAGCCCAAACAACTCTGTTAAATCATCCCACTAAGCAAGTAGCAAAAAATTCTTTGTTGCTGATTCAAAGCAATGGCCCGCGATCAGAATCATGGGCCATCTTTTTTGCTACTTGTTCAGCATGAGACAAAATAACAAAAAGGAAAAGAAATTATGTGGTCATTAAAAAGTATTTGATTTGAATATTCCTTTCTAAGTCAATCCAAAAATCACAGCCAGTCACCGGTAATTCGAAAGAAAATTTTGCCCTAGAAGAGTATAATTTAGAAGTGTCTCCACTTGTAGCTGAGGAGGACTACAATTCAAACACGCGAGTGGTTCGAATATCTACTTTTCACAATTTGAAAGAACGATTACTCTTGAGAAAATTCTTCAAAAGGGTAGACTTCCATGATCGAGATGAACCCAACGGTATGCACAATCTTGTATGTGGAGGCATTGGTATATAATAGACAGAACTATGTATGCAAGGACTTATAAAAAAATAAAACTCAAATCAACATACACAAAACATATACATATATTAAAATCATCTGTGGAGGACATTGCCATTTCGCATGTTGTGCACCTTGTGTGAGGTGTTGCATGCTCCATGTGATGCCCTGATTTGGTGCTATCTCCAGAAATCGTCTAAATATGACACTTTTGCTCTATTTTTGGCTTAAATATGCAACTTTCTCCAAAACCTGACAAAATAGCCTAAAAACATGTTTGGGGTAAATAAATTAGAAAAATTGCTACTTTGCATTCTCTTTTGGCCATTTCCTGCAAGAAAATATAGTGATTTTCGCCATTTGCTACTTTGAAGAAGATGACTATATAGCTTATCTAGGAATTGTAATCGAGATATTTTGTATAAATTAAATGAATTTAACATCATTTTTTTTATCTTTTTCTCTATCAAATTTGCACACCAAATTTTAAAAAATACCACAGTTTATTCATTTGTAGCTTATGCCGTTGTCCCCTTGTGCAAATAGTTGGAAAACAGCACCCTTCTTTTTTAGAAGACCACAAAATATTGGTTTTTTGTCGTATGGCATGCTGCTCTCTTTTGGGGTCCGACTTTGGATGCTTCTTTTGACTATTCTTCGAGACAAATTTTGTAGAAATATCTTTCATAACTTATGCTTTGACTATTCTTCGAGACAGATATAAGTAGAAAAAAGATATGTAGAAAAACACACGGAAGAGATTAGGTACAACAATGTTATACTATGAAAGGAGGTTTTAAGTACAGCCAGTTGAAGTACAGGTAAAGTACAGGAAGTATAGGTAGTTTGTCAGTTGTCGAAGTTGCAAACAGTTTGCAAATGAAGATATGCCGTGTATACTTTGCGTTTTTGTACTAGTGATGTAAAAAATATTTACAAGTCCTAATTAACCTTTCGGTTAATTGTTCAAATGTTTACTCTATTTACATGTACATTCTCTATTGAGCTCTCTACTGTGCCTATAAATACCGCCTCCATTTGTGTATTCTTCCGTGGTATCATATATTAAATATTAAGATGTGTTATGATTAGAATTTGTTGAATAAGATTCGTCTATTTCTCTCCCAGCAAAGAATGAACTCAGTTCCATAATTATTCAAATTTCTGTTGCTCTATACAGTTTTTTGTTAGCAAAGGAATTAAACACTGATTAATTTATACAGTTTATAGCTCTGATGAGTTTTCAGAAGTAGAAAATTATTTCTAAATCTTTTTCAAGGACATTTGGGGATTGGGGTCAAATAAGTAATTTGACAATTTTTTTTTTTTTGCACAGAGTGTGTTGATTGAACCGACAAGTGGCAACACTGGAATAGGCCTTGCATTCATGGCCGCAGCAAAGGGGTATAGGCTTGTTTTGACAATGCCGGCCTCTATGAGTATGGAAAGGAGAATCATTTTGAAATGGCTGTTGGGTCAACACTTGATGCATATCTTTTAGACTTGTTGGGTCAACCGTTTGTTTTCTTTGATTTTGAGCCGATCTATCGCTTGGTGAGAATCCACCTGAATCAAATTAGCCATAAATAGCTGTTGTTAGAACCTTGGAATCAAAGAGATTCTGACAGTTTTGTTAGATTTACCAGGGTTAGGTCTTGGTTTAAGTGTTTCTTAATCCTGTCAGACTTTTACTTTGAATAAAAAACCTACCAATCCGACCCAACCTGATGCGTTCATAATTTGAGTTTAATTTTTGTTTTAATTTTTGGTACCAGTGTCACTGTACCAGTGGTACAGTGAGTTTAACTCTTTATGATTTTAATTTTTGCAAATATAAAAATACTTGCTTTGAGCCTTTTTTTTGGTAGTGTATTAATTGCCTTAGAAAATTATTAATGTTTGCTTTGATCACTTTCATTAATTAGGTAAACTTGCAGCTAGATGATCAGAAGCATATATATATACTCTAAGAGAGGTAGCTGCTAGTCTGTGTATTTATAAATTTCTCTAGATTGTTTTTTTTTTTTTTCAGAAGCATATAGATATACTCTAAGAGATATACTGCTAGAGAGGTAGCTGCTAGCTGCTAGTCTGTGTATTTACTCTAAGAGAGGTAGCTAAATATAAAAACTCTTTATGTTGTATGTTTTATTTGTTGTTTAATGTTTTGATGTTTATTTGTTGTATTTGTTTGATGTTTGATGACGAGTCGAGACAAAGAAAGGACAATTGAACTTATTATGTTTGATGTTTATTTATTTGTATTACTTGATATTACGACATGTATGTTTATGTTGTATGTGGTACGTGTCGTATCAACTATTAAATGGTACAAATTTAAATAATATAATAAAATATAAAAAACCTAACAGTAGAGTATCAGCGACCGGTTTTAAGTATCAGCGACCGTACATATTTGTCTCTGATAATTTATGTATCTGCGATCGTTTTGATTATCAGAGACCGGTTTTAAGTATCAGCGACCGATATATTTGGTCGCAGAAAGTTTTTGCTGACGTCACAAAAAAACAACAGCGACCAAAAAAATGTGGTCGCAAAAGATTATCAGCGACCGGGTGACGTAGTATCAGCGACCGGTGACATCATCAGAAGAGTATCAGCGACAATGCTTACAGCGACCGGACTTTCAGCGACCGTATTTGACTTTCAGCGACCCAAATTGTGTATCAGCGACCGGCGACCTTATTTCTGCGACCAAAATTTCCGGTCGCTGATGACCTTATTTGCTGTAGTGTAAATGTGAGGTACCCAATAGCCTATTCGGTACTTATAGTTTTTGTAAAAATAAAAAAAACCAATCAAGTTAGTTTTATAATTGTATTTTTCTAATTATTGTTTTTACAAATAATTCAACCTATGTGCAATTTTTTTACTCTCTCTTATTTAAAATGAAATACTGAACCACTTTAAAAAACTGGCTTTTTAACGAGTTGGCGTTTTCATTACAAACCGGTTCTTTAATTCTGTTTTTTCTGCTTCAATTTGCATGAATGAACTTTCAAATAAATCAAACCGGAAAAGATCAGCATCCCGTAATTCCTGTTCACCGTCTGGTCCGGTCCAGCTTTTATAAGAAACTAAGGGTCAGGTGGATAGACATAAATTAAGGCCTTTTGGAAAGACCTCAGACTAACAAAAGCCCAATTTGTTTCCTCAACGTCTCTTGCATTCCGCTTCTATTTCCTATTTAGGATAGTGATATAATATCTCTTGTTATGCTCCCGGAAACAAAGTTATTAGTTCCAACACATCAATATTTTGACAAAAGGGTTTCCTCTTTCCTTTTTTGTTTTTTTTTAGGATTGTGATATGATGTATCCGTGATAGTGCATTAGGTGATCGAAGGAAAAGATTAAAATAGGAATTAGGTCAAGGAACCAACCCCTCATAATCATTCATGTACAAGTGGGGTTATTTTTTAAGGTTAGAGGTGATAGATGAAGAAATGTAAACCATAACAAAGGAGAAATGTAAGAAATAACATAAAGGATTTGATATACTTTGGTATATGCCCCACGCCTTAATAATTCTATAGTAAACTAAAAAGGAAATATTATCCTTGGTCCTCTTTACTTGATCAAAGGTGCAGCAAATAAAGAGCTATGGGCTGTCACAAGAAGGTCACAACTCAGATAGAACCTTTATCATAGCTTCTCGGGGTCGATACATTGCTTCGAGGGGAACAGCTTTAGGAAGAGACAGACCGGAACCTTCAGTCATGTCGATGAGTTCATCCCCGGTTCTTCCCACTCGAAACATTGAATCAATGTTCCTAACATCAATCCGACTTCACGCATGGCGAGGGCCTTCGCCCGGGCACCTTCTCCTACCCATCCCAAATGGTATCATCCATTTACCCTCAGCCTTCCCATTCTCAAATCTCTCCGGCTTAAATTTCTCAGGTTCCTCCCATATGTCGGGATCTCTGTGGATATGATACGCATTCACTAACACCATAGTCTTGCATGGGATGTTGTAGCCTCCAATGGTTACATCTTCGCGCGATTCATGAGGCACGAGAAGTGGTGCACCAGGGTAAAGACGGAGCACCTCGCTCAGAATCCATTGAAGGTACGGAACCTGTGCCATGTCAGACTCCTCTATCAACCGCTCGTTCCCGACATGCTCGTCAATTTCAGCCGCCGCCTTCTTCAGCACTTCTGGATTGTTCAATAGGTTGGCCATTGCCCATTCAACTGTGTTGGACGAGGTATCCGCTCCAGCAAGTAAGATGCCCTAAATTTACAATGACAAAAATAGTTAAACCAAAATCTGACTTGAAATTAGAAAAATATAACAACTCAATATAATTTTTTTGGTTTGTACTTGTTTTCAGTTAAGGGCGCTTAACATACCAGCATGATGCTTTGAATTATATGGTCACTGTATCCCTCTGGATCCTTTCTTTGCAATTCAAGCAAATGAGCTATCATTGTTTTCTTTCTTTCGGCATACTTGTTCGGTGCTCTTCGATTAACTTTCCGATCATCTCTATCTGTTGCTTTGACAAGTGTGCCTTTTTCTTCATCACTCCATTTAGATCCAGGAACCGAAGCACAGGTACGAAGTCTTCGATATTAGATGACCCGCTCAAGGCAAAGTGCTCCTCCACGGCTTCCCTAAACCGTTTTGTCTCCTCCAAGTCGTCTATGTTATCTCCATAGAACCTCTTCCCTGCTATTGTTGTCATCAACACGTTAAGCGACAGTTCAAATACAATTGTTTTCAGCTCAAGCTTCTTAGCCCCATCTAAGCCCTTGGATCCAATACAACAATTCTTCCAAGACTTGAAGAGTCGGCGAGCCATGTCTTGAACCTCTCTGGCGCGAACATCCGACGATGCATGTAAACGCTGAGCAGAGAGGAGCTCGACTGCTGCAATCCTCCTGACACTACGCCAGAAGGGACCCGTAGTTGGCCACACCTATTGCTAACGATTTCGACTTTTCCGATTTTGCGTTTGGCTGAGGGTAATTGAGGTCTGTTAGCTAAGGCCAAGTCGTGGGTGGTGAAGCACTCTTCAGCCCATAATTTAGAGGAGATGACGAGAACCGGCCGGGGACCAAAGCGAAGAAAGGTGATGGGGCCGTATTTTGTGATATGCGGGCGAGGGCATGGTGGAGGGGCTTTTCGAAAAGATAGAGGTGGCCGATAAACGGCAGTGCCAGAGGACTTGGAGGCAGTTTCCTTTTGTTGGTTGTATAGAGAGAATAAATTTTACAAAGACAAGGATAGCAATGGAAACAAGAATGCTTTGAAAAGCAAAGGAATTAGACATTGTTAAATTGAGTAGTTGCTTTATCATGATTCTAGAATTTCTAAAAGATGAAGATATGCTGTGGTACTACTGAGTAGGATTGCAAATATGTGGATTGTGTTGAGCAATGCAATGATTCATCATGTGAGGCTTATAAATAGGATTGAATAGGAACCTGATACCATTAAGTGTTGAGTTGAATATTCTATATGTTGCCTAGCTCAGGACTTCCAACCAAATAAAGAATTTAGACATTGTTAAATTGACTAGTTGCTTTATCATGATTCTAGAATTTCTAAAAGATGAAAATGTGATGTGTGGTTACTGAGTAGGATTGCAAATCTGTGATGTAATGATTCATCATGCATGTGAGGCTTATAAATTAATAAGATTGAATAGGAATCTGATACCAACAAGTGATTGATAAGGACCGTTCGGTTCTCTTTGGGGTTCGTACAAAAATTAAAATTATAAACTAATAGTGAGTCCAAATATACGGTGTGAATCTTAATGTGAAAGAATTTGGTAGTTTTGAAAAATATTAATTTTGTACCTATCTAAAAAGATAGTAAAATTTTCTCACTAAGTATATTTTAATTTAAAGATTGTGTTAAGTGATTCGGATGAATTGTTTTAATTTTGAAAACAAAACTA
Organism: Carex parvula; assembly: GCA_025461045.1. NCBI lineage: Eukaryota > Viridiplantae > Streptophyta > Magnoliopsida > Poales > Cyperaceae > Carex > Carex parvula. The sequence goes on from JAJGRW010001561.1 coordinate 32,585, forward strand.
AAAACGTAAGATACTAGTAAGATATAAAATACCAGTTGTATTTGAACCCAACTGTTGTTGAATTGGAAATTA
>JAJGRW010001562.1:0-24636 GCA_025461045.1 Carex parvula
TCAAAAAAACAGTCGTGTGCTGAGCAGTCACCAACACCGACTGTTTTTTTTAAAAACAGTCGGTGTTGCTCACTACCTACACCGACGGTTTTTTAGAAAAAACAGTCGGTGTAGAGATTTCTCCAACACTGACTGTTTTTTAAAACAGTCGGTGTGGTCACAACCTACACGACAGTTTTCTTAAGAACAGTCGGTGTTGAGCTGTCACCAACACTGACTGTTTTGTAGAAAAACAGTCGGTGTTGGTTGACACCCTACACCGACGGTTTGTTTAATAGAACAGTCGGTGTTGCTCTCTGTTGTAATTGATAAAAACCTAGTTTAACGTCGGTTGTACTGAAACCGACGGTGTTGGAGCATTTAGACTGTTTTTTCTTGGCACCGTCGGTGATTTTTCTTTTTAACCTCTAAATAGCTTTCCTTTTCCCAGTATCTCATTCGATCAGCAGCTTGTAAATTTCATTTCGCTCTTCAGAGAGGTTCCTTTAACTTCTAAACAACTTCCCTTTCCTTTTTCGTTTCCCTTAACTTGTAAACAACTTTCCTTCAACTATCGGTTTCTTTGCGATCTACGACACCCTCGACTCGCACTACTCCCGGACAGGAATTTTTCCTTGAAAAAGAGGATATCTGCCTCCTCAGATTGATAAGGCCAGGTAACTATTTTATTTCCCTTCTAACTATTTCAATTGATAAGGCCAGGTATGCTGCCTCCTCAGATTGCTATCTGAAAACTAAACCCTAAATCAGCATCTAGCTAGAATTGCATCACATTAGACAGATAGCAATACCCAAAGGTGAAATTGGGGCGAAAGTAAACATCATATAGCAAAAGTTTTGAATCTTTTGGTTGTTTAGAAAATGATAAAATCAATAGATGGGTGTTTATACTTTTTAAACAGGTGTTTATATTATTATGATATGAATATATATATGAAAGTTGATAATAAATAGTTGTTTTGTTAAGAAACTTAAATTGGTGCTTATACTTTGGTTCATGCATGCATTTATATTACTACAACATATGCTCCTTTTTATACTAATGATACTGAATAAAAAAAGTTATTGTTTTGTTAATGCGATTTTTCTTATGCCTTTGGAGATCAATGGGGTATGCTAATTTTTTCATGTCTAAGGGTATTTTGGTGCTTATGTTGGGTTCTACAAGAAGTCACTTTATTCTCGAAGTTACAATTGCTTGCTTTAGTTTGAATTATGTCTTTAAAATTTAAAATTTGTAATTTGCAAATTGTAGCGCTGCTTATAAGGGATTTGGAGATTGTACGCCTTGTTTTATTTCTGGATGCTCAAAGGAGATTGTACTACTTCAAAAGAGAAGGTAAATTTAATTAAATTTGTTAATGGGTTAGATTAATGGCTTTATGTTGATTGGTATTTCCTAATTTCAACCCAATTATATATGGAATAATTTGTAGCTTAGTATTATTGTGCGATCTATCCAATTTGCCTTGAACATTTAGTATGCCTTTTAGGTCGATGCCCGTTCAAAATTAATCCAATAGGGATTAATTTTGAATAGTTCCCTGTTGGGACTGCTCTTTGAATGTTTTGTCTCATTTAGGATGTGAACACATGTCAGCGGATTTGGTATTTAAGAAAAATTCGGTAGCATTTGTCCTTGTTCCCACGAGTACGTATTGGATTTCATCTCCAAACGGATGTGATTTTTACGCGTACTTGGGGAACAAAGGGGAAATGCTGCCGAATTTTTCTTAAATACCAAATCCCGCTGACATGTGCTCACTACTGAGACAAAGCATTCAAAGAGTGGGTTAGGATTGTGCACCGGCCCTATGTAAGCCCCAAATTGTAATTTTAAGAGCCATTCATGACCTCTTACCTAATTATTTTTATAATTACAGATGGATCGAGATTGGATGTATGGAGCTCGTAATACCATTGAGTATTTAGACGGTGTGAAAAGTTTCATAAAATTTGCTGAGCAAACATGAAGACAAAGGGTGATGACACGATTCCGTGTCCTTGTAAAGATTGTTTGAACTTGAAGAGGTTTCGCACTATAGAAACGGTGAAGAACCATTTGATTCGTCGTGGTTTTAAAGAGCGATATACACGTTGGATCAGGCATGGAGAGAGTTAGGAGAAACAAGCACCGCTGCTAATACTGAGATTGGCCAGGAGGATGAGGATGCCAGTGTTGATAGTGATCAGGAAATGGATGAATTATAATTTTAACCCGAATGACAATTTAGGAGAAATGTTTAGTGATGATGAAAATGACATTGATGTACAAGAGTTGTATGCTGAATCTGAAAAACCTTTGTTTCCTGGTTGTGAAAATTTTACAAAAATGCATGCTGTGTTAAAATTGTATAATTTAAAGGCAAGTAACAATTGGAGTGATAAAAGTTTTACCGCCTTATTAAAACTCTTAGGAGATATGCTCCCAGATGAGAACGAGTTACCAAGATCATGTTATCAAGCCAAAAAATTATTGTGTCCTATGGGTCTAGATGTAGAAAAAATACATGCATGTCCGAACGATTGCATATTGTATCGGAACGAGTACGAGAAATGTGAAGTTTGTCCTATATGTGGTGAATCTCGTTATAAAAGAAAAGGTCAAACTGACGGTAATGATGATACATATAGAAAAGGACCTCCAGCAAAAGTGATATGGTATTTCCCCGTGATACCGAGATTCAAGCGTTTGTTCAAAAATCCTAAAGATGCGCAGTTGTTGCGTTGGCATGCCGATGTCCGAAAACAGATGGAAAACTCAGACACCCTGCTGACTCGCCTCAGTGGAGAAATATTGACAGAAGGTTCAAAAACATTTTGGTGATGAACCAAGAAACCTAAGGCTTGGTTTCAGTTCAGATGGAGTGAACCCGTTTGGTAACATGAGCAGTCAGCATAGCACATGGCCGGTTTTATTGTGTATTTATAACCTTCCTCCCTGGTTAACTATGAAACGCAAGTACATTATGATGTCGTTACTAATTTCAGGTCCAAAACAACCCGGAAACGACATAGATGTGTATTTAGCACCGTTGATTGAGGACTTGAAAAAATTATGGTGCGATGGAGTGCAAGTGTGGGATGCATACAGTAAGGAAAATTTCAAATTGCGAGCAATGATATTTTGCACCATAAATGATTTTCCGGCATATGGTAATTTGTCGGGTTATAGTAACAAGGGGAAGAGAGCTTGCCCTGTTTGTGAAGATGATACGGTTGATATTCGGTTACAAAATTGCAAAAAAAACAGTGTACATGGGTCACCGTAGGTTTCTTCCTGTTAATCACCCATACCGTAAGAAGAAGAAAGCTTTCAATGGTGATATTGAGACTGGACGGGCTCGTTCTCCGCGGACCGGTAAGCAAGTGTATTTGCGAGTTAAAGGTATCAAGGTTCAATTCGGAAAATTTATTAAGAAAAAAACAGCCCCGGAAGGTGAAACTTGGAAGAAGAGATCAATTTTCTGGGATTTACCATATTGGGAGGAATTACAAGTGCGACATTGCCTTGATTTGATGCACATTGAAAAAAATGTTTGTGAAAGCTTAGTTAGTTTGTTGTTGGGCATTCCGAAAAAGACCAAAGATGGACTAAATGCTCGCAAAGATATGGTCAGTATGGGCATAAAATGGAGAGATGTTGCACCTGAACTGAGAAAGACCAAAGATGGAAAAAATACTCGAACTTACCTTCCTCCAGCTTTGTACAATTTGTCAAAAGAAGAAAAGAGAAGGCTTTGTCGATGCCTTCATAGTGTTAAAGTTCCTTCTGGATATTCTGCTAACATAAAAAAGCTCGTGTCAATGAAGGATTTAAAATTGACCGGGATGAAGTCTCACGACTGTCATGTTTTGATGACACAAATGCTACCTATTGCAATCCGTGGTATACTGCCGGAAAAAGTACGGTTACCAATTTTAAAGCTTTGTTTTTTCTTTAATGCAATTTGTAGCAAGGTTATCGATCCCGAAAGTTTGGATGAATTGCAGCGTGATGTTGTCGTCACTTTGTCGAGCTTGAAATATACTTCCCGCCGACCTTTTTTGATATCATGGTTCACCTAATTGTTCACCTGGTCTATGAAATTAAGCTTTGTGGTCCTGTGTTCTTGCGGTATATGTATCCATTCGAGAGATACATGGGTTTCTTGAAGGGATATGTAAGAAACCGATATCGGCCCGAGGGGAGTATTGTAGAAGGTTATATTGCAGAGGAGGCTATTGAATTTTACAATAGTTATATAGCAGATGTACAGCCTATTGGTATTCCTAAATCACGCCATGAGGGCGGGTTGAAGGTGTAGGAACCATTGGTTTGGAACCAATCGAGGCTGATAAGTCTTTGCATGAAAAAGCACACCTGTTGGTATTACAACACATGACATACATCTCTCCGTACATTAACGAGCATAAAACCATTTTGAGAGAACTTAATCCGACGAACGGAGACCGGTGGGTTACCAATGAACATAATAGTAAGTTCGCAGAATGGATTAAAAATAGAGTTATTCGACAAAGCGAGGAGGAATTGGCAGATAAATCTATAAAATGGTTAGCAAGAGGTCCAACTATTATTGTGAATACGTACCAAGCATATGACATCAATGGGTACACTTTTTACACATAAAACAAGACAGAAAAAGCACCAATCAAAGTAGTGGTGTAACGCTAGTAGCTATATCAGAAGAATTCTCCAGATCTAAAGATGCCCGGGCAGTACATGCGAAGAACTCGTACTATGGTCAAATTGAAGAGATATGGGAGCTCGATTACGTCAAATTTAAGATTCCGTTATTCCGGTGTAAATGGGTTGATAACCGCCGGGGTGTTCAAGTGGATAAGTACGGTTTACTGTCGTGGATTTGGAAAAATTGGGATATAAGAATGATCCATTCATACTTGCCAATCAAGCCACCCAAGTCTTCTATGTTGAGGATCCCCTCAATAGTAAGTACCATATTGTCCTTCACGGTAAAAGACGCATAGTGGGCGTTCAAGATGTGGTTGATGAGGAAGAGTTCAATCATTTTGAAGAAACACCCCTATTCTCTGTTGGCGTGCCATCTAACGAAGTGAGAAATGATGATATCAAAGATGCAAGTTATTTACGGCATGATCATCAAGATGGAGAATATGTGAATTAATTAATTAGTAAATGTGATCTATTAAGGTACATTATTCTAAATTCAATTTAATTTCTAACTTTAAATTTTACATAAAACTAATGTTGTACATATATTTATTGCAGGAGAAATTTGATTCACCAGTAGCGTAAAATTTGACACATGAAGGGAAGACAATCTATTCCTGGATTTAATGTGTAAGGTTTGTTAATATATTGCCAATTTTATGTATAAAATTATGCTGATTTTATTACCAATTTTACAGAAATTTTTTTTTATTATTCTGCACAGACTGTTTTTAACTTATAAATTCGGAGCCATCAGTGTTCTTGCTTGTCTGAAAATTTCATTTCCCGGGTTTATCTTTCGATTAGCCGCCAAACTTACATTATTCTAAATTTGAAAGCAGAAGGGAAGTATTATAATCTGCCTCTCGCCACAATTTCATTTCCCTCTCTTCTCCGAAGGAGTTCAATTTTCTCAATTTTTCCCCCTCAGCAGTTCCTCTTCCTTCGGGCTCCATTCTGAAATCACTTCTCCGACTTGCCTCCGCTACCCGCTCGCTACCCCCGCGAACCCGTTAACTGCGCCGCCGCGAACGCGTTCACTGCGCCGCCGCTCACTGCGCCCGACTGAACCGACTGAACCCCTTCACTGAGCCAACTGCCTCCGCTGCGCCGCCACTCACTACCCCGACTGCGCTGCGCCTGCTGCGCCGCCGCACTCCGCTCTACCCCGCCGCTGAAGGCAGCCGCCGCTCAGTGCGCCGCCGCCCAGTGCAACCCTCGTTGCAACCCTCCTTTTCTCGGGTAAATGTTCAAGCCCTCCTCTTTAATTTAGTGATCGTGTGCTTGGTGAGGCAATATCGTATATTTTGACTTATCGGTTGTCTCGCACGAGTTGTTGATTTTCGGCGTGTCGATAAATTTTTGTGATGAATTCGGGGTGTTGATCGATTGAGTGCGAGATTGTTGATTTTTCTCGACTCGATCGAATTGGGGGTTGGGTGCCTTTCTTGTTGCATTTCAGTTGTGTTGGTTGTTCCTGTTCTGGTGATTTGTGTTGCTTCATTTCGGAACTGTGCCTTTTTTTCTTGTCTAATGGCTGTCGGGTTTGGGTCTGACCTTACTTGAACCAGCCCAGTATTGCCAGTATTGCCACTGGTACCGAACTTGAACTGACAGGGACCTTGTTGTGATGTTTTAAGAAAAAGTCATTGGCATGTTTATTCTGTTTAAGAAAAATAAATGTAGCCATATTTTTCATCGGTGAAAAAAAACTTCTAGTAGGCTTGCTCATTGATCATAGAAAAAGTCAGGAAGGACCAAACCGAGTATTATTTAATTAATTTTGCTAATTCATGAATTTCTTACCAAACCGAGTTACATTTAATTATTTAATTAATTTTGCTAATTCATGAATTTCTTATCTACTTCTTTACTTGTTTTGCTAATCAAAATCAGGTACCAAACCGAGTTGCATTTTGATCCTTCAAAGCTGCAAGAAAGTTAACACCTGTCTGGTACGTAATTTCTAGGCCCTTCTATCAAGATTTTATAGTTCCACCCCTTGCTCTGAACTATCTGATCGATGATTAGATAGTGATGGAGTATGGGATAAATAACGTATACTAAGTTCAATGGTTTATTTAAATTCTGAAGTTCGCATTGTAAGTTGATGAATTCAGGTGTTGTGAAGTAGTGGGCATTAGATCCTTTGAGTTTTAGAGAGAGAATAAACTAATGGGGAGCTAATAATTAGATCTGGACTTCATGTAGTTGGGTCAATTGAGCAAGCAATAGATATAGATGTTTGTATACTTAAGGGGTATATCAAAAGAAATTAATTGGAATTTGTACTTAACATGCTGGTGATAACTACTGTGAGTGCAGATGGCCTCCATTTTTAATTTTTGAACAAGGAAGAGAGATTATGTAGAGTAAGGTATCTAATAAGAATATTTCTTTTCCTTTATATAGGAAATAGGAGTCAAGTATGACTTGATGTACCGAGATAGGACTGCATATGTAGAACATGACTTGAGATCAACAGTTATATGTATAGTTGTACCATATTGAATGAAGAAGACCAAAACACTTTTTTAATAATTAGAAATGATCATATTTATTTAAATTGATGCTGTTCATTATTTTGGTATATTGTTGAAGGCCCATGATGCAATGTCCCAACTTCTATTCATGAGCTAATAATTACAAGCAAGCCTTAGCCCATAATTTATTTGCATGAAGTATATTCACGATTTTTCTATTCATTATTTATTTGCATGAAATCAGAGGGATTCTTGTTATTAATTTCATAGAATCTTATTGTTTTTTTTTTAAATTGGACATGCGATATGTACTATGGCACTGTTTTTGTGTAGATTATAACCTATAACAATGTTACTTTGTTGAATATGCACATATAACCCCCCCTCTCTAGAAAATCACATATACTCGATTTTTTAATATAAGTACTGCTGCTGTTTTTATATCATTGCTGCTGCTTATAATTTCGAATAGGTCAAGATGGGAGAAGCTCCATTGGAGATCGAAAAGGCCAGGGAAGAGAGGATCAACTTGATCCATTCGAGGATGGAACAACTTGGCATTAACACTCTCGCACGTGTTGTGAACGGTCCTTCCAATAAGAAGAAGACTGATCCAACAAGGAAGTGAACAGCGAGGTGTTGTTGGAGAAGGCAGCAGCCCTAAGAATAATGAGGAGTATAATCCTTCAACTTCTTGTGATGAATCAAGTAGTGAGGAGGAAAGCACCACAAAAAAAGAAGAAAAAAAAGAATCAAGAGCAAGCTGTGTTGGGAGAAGGCAGCAGCCATCAAAACCAAAGTGGAGCAAATCCCGGTAAATAAACAAATTCCCATGTATTTTGTCTTTTACCAAACAATAGGCTTATTCCTTGATGTCAAAGTTGGCTCAAAAATCAATTATGAGTTGAATTGTCATGTAATTACAGAGATGGCTATGGAGGTGTACAATCCTTTATCATCTTCTGATGATTCGAGTGGTGAGGAGGAAGCACCACAAAAAAAGACAAGAGGTCGGACCACTTGTGCTAAGTTAGCAACGAAGCGATTACGTATCAAGTTCAACAAGCATGGGCATCCAAAGGGGAAAATGTTGAGCCAATACAAGACATACGTAGCAAATGTATCGAAAGAGAGATTTCCTATCACTATTCTGAATTGGAAGAAAGTTGACGACAAGTTGAAGGAAGAGTGTTGGGAGGAGATAAAGGTACAACTTAGGTTCAAAATGTTAAAAAAAAAATTCGTTTAATAAAATTTTACTTTTAAATGTTATGTAATTGTTTGAAATACAACAAACTTGGGGAATAAATAAAGACAAAGGCTTCAAGCATGCCAAAAAGAAAATGGGGGAAGCATGGAAAAACTTTAAGAGTGATCTCACAAGGTTTTACGTGAGGAAAGACAAAGATCCATTCAGCAAATACTCTTGGATAAGTGAAGAAGCTTGGAGAGAATTTGTGAGGCAGAAGTCGACGCCAGAGTTTCTGGTAATATTTAATCAAATCTTTAATTTTCGTATCTTTTCTATTTTTTTTGTACACCTAACTTTAATAGTGTATTCTATGTTGCATGTTTATGTGCTTGTCTATATGCTTAGTGAAATTATTGTATAAAAGGTAGAGCAGATTAATAATATTTCTCCCAGGTTTTTTTTTTTCAACATACGTTGTATGTGGTGGTTTGTAAAGGGTACAATATAATTTTGAAATTAATTAGTGGGTGTTTGTCTGGTTTTGTGGGTTAGTATCTTCATATAAATACTTGTTTTAACCTTAGTCCTAGGTTTGTGGTAGTGATTTTGATACTGTTGATTCCTGTTAGCAAATTTTTTTTTTTAATACTCCCATTTTTCTCAATAGATGTTACTGATTGTTAGTGACAGGAAAACATGCATGGTAATATTTTATCAAATCTTTAATTTTCATATCTTTTATATTTCTTTTTTGTACACCTAACATGCATGTATGATTCATTGTAGAAATTAAGTGACCAAAATCGCGAACTGTCCAAGAGGAATGACAACCCACACCGCTTAGGCTCTCGTGGGTACGAGGCAAAAATACGCATCTGGAAGAAAAAATTCAAACAGAACTTGAGAATTTGGCACCTATCTTAGATATAAAGGATGAAAGGTGCCAATTTTACGTCTTGGGACGAATGGTAACTTTACCAGATGGGACTCTTAAGGCCCCTGCAAAGACCGAAGCTCTGATCAATAGCATTGTAAGTGTTGATTCATTTACTTAAATCATGATAGTATGCCTTGTGGCTGCCAGGAAATAAAATTCTTTGAGTTGGTTGTCCCGGAACCAATTGAGCTGTGCCTTACAAATCATGAACAACTAGCTAGGTGCTTACATGCTAGTGAAATTGGTTGGTTGATCTTACAGTACCAGTACAGGGGCAATCAAGACAGGTCCAGTCGAAAGGGTGGCATTAGTAGGCTCTGAAAGGGATAGAGTATCTAAACCTGATGTCATTAATCTCTAATTATGTTTCCTTTGGTAATTATTTTTGTGATGAAGTAATTGGTTTGCATATGATACATATTATTTGCATTAGCGTAATTAAAAAGGCCTTACATTTAATTTGCATTAGCGTAATTAAAAAGGCCTTACATTTAATTTGTTGTGAACAATAAAACCTATTAGAAAGATTAAATGGGGGAGGGAGGGGGAATCATATATATGAACATAATATCTTTTCTGTATTGTACGTAACTAGCTAGGTTGACCTGAATAGCCCGTAGAATATGGAACTATAATTGACCTATAACAGTTATTAAGTAAATGATTCCATTGAGATCATGCATTAATTTTTGTATAGTATGTGGTGATTAGGGCTAACCAACTACTTAAAAACTTTGTGTTAGGGTATTATTTTTCATTTTAACTTTTAAGTAGATCTATGTGTTTAAAACAATTAATTACAGAGAGTAGGTTCTCTAAGAAAGAATAAACAGGAAAAAAAAAAGCACCTCGTTGCCTTGATTCCTTTACTTTACTTTATATTAGTAGTTTTATTTTTACTTGTACTGTTTTAGTTTTCTGGTATTTTTGGCTGTTTATTCTGTGATATATGCCATCTGGAACAGCACCTCGAAGTCATTTCTTACAATTTTTTCTTAGAATTTTTCAACAGAAGTCATCTTTTATTCTATGATATATGCCATCTGTTCAAAAGAACAAATTTTCTGTGATATATGCCATCTGGTACAGCACCTCGAAGTCATCTGTTTATAATGTGATATATGCCATCTGGTACCTATCTCAATCAATTCTTACAATTTTTCAACAGAAAGACACACAACAAAAGGTCAGCTCGGGGGACCTCGAAGTCAGTGGCTCGAGTGATGTGCTCGCTTTCTCTAGGGAACCCGGAACATCCGGGTCGGACGAGGGGACTTGGGGCGCAAGTGACTTGGAAACAAGGCTTAAATACATATAGGGCTTCGAGAAAGAGGGGATTTAACCAAGCTGATATGACGGTTTTTGCAGAGGAGATACAAAGACGGTGTTACATATGAGGGAGGAGATGAAGGAGGAGATGAGGCAGGAGATGAAGGAGGAGATGAGGCAGGAGATGAAGGAGGAGATTAGGCAGCAAATGAAGGACGAGATGAAGCAGCAAGTGAAGGAGCAGTTGAGTGAACTAGTAAGGGATATGCGGGCTGAAATGCTTACTGAGTTCCAAAAGCAACAAGCTGTGCCAGATCAAAATAGTCCGGCATTCCGTCGTAGCAGTCAACATTCCAATGCAGTTACAACGAGCCCTCTGGATTCGATTATGGTATTTATACTTTTATTTACAACTAAATTTGAAAGAGATTGCATTTTCTTCATTTGACAAATGTACTATGTTGTCTAACTTATTTTTTTTTTTGTCAAATGTCAAGGTAATCTCACCTTGCTATCTCACTTGTAAAGTTGGAGAGGAGCACATCAAGATAGCGAATGCTAGGGTATGGCCGTGGAAGAAGGACGAATCAGTCCACTGTGTGCCTCTGTTAGAGGACCACATGAAGGTGCAGGTGGATTCGTGTGTTGACGACATGTATCTCAAGTTTCCTCTCCCAACTACAGTTAATAAGGATTTTGTCAAAATTGAAGACACCTTTGGAAGTTTCATTCAATGGCCAAAAGTTTCGATTATTCTGGATGAGGTAAAAAAATATTTTTATTTATTATGTATTTAATTTGGAAATTACACTAAGGTTTATACCAGCCACAGTATATAACAGTATAAGTAGTACTAGTCGCAGTGGAGATATAAATACTAAAAGATTGAAGTATAAGCATATGACTATGCAGGTGTTAACATTGATAAAGAGTACTTGTGTCAGTGCTTCTACAGAATAGTATTTATAAGTATATACGGTGAAGGTTTATATACCAGTCCCAACTAGGTATGTATAAAGAAGAGAGTGATACTAACTTGGTTGCATTTGTATTATTAATTCCCCTTGTAAACTAAAGGTAATATAAGCAGGGTTGGTTCTGACTGACTCTGACCTGCTAACAGGGATGGAGCCAAAATTGAAATTGGGGGGTGGATAACCTAGTGTATTATAATTTTATTTTATAAGGAAGGCTGCAACATATTGATTCATACAAAACTAACAAACTTTTAATTTAATTGGGGACTGGGGGGTGGGGGTTTGTTTCCTGCCTGGTGGCAGGTCAAGAAAATTGCAGTTGTACCTGATGCGCTAGCAGATCAGGTCAACTTGTCCTTTTAAAATGCAAAAGCATCAAATTTCATTGGTTTTGACTGTGTTTTAGTTTTAATATATTTTTTATCTATACCTTAATTTGCGAATTTGTAGTTTAATCTCTTTAGGTCTTAAGAAAACCAAAATAATGCATACATGAATGAGGCTGGGTTAGATCTTCATGATGACCAGGTTAAATCTGATTAAATTCGTAGGTGGGTCGAGAAACTCTGACCTTGACCCGCCCTTTTATCCTGTCTGGTCATTCTTATATTAGTTGATTCGGGTTTTGTTGAAAAACTGTCACCTATTCTAAAGTCGTGAGATACCAGGATGTCCAAAAGTAATATGTAAATCATTGATGGTTCTAGGCAGACTGGGCCGTCCATTTCAGATGGATGGTCCAGATCGGAACTAGCTTAGCACCATTAAAATAATCAGAATAGGCAGGTAGGGGAAGTTATACTGTCAAGTTCAATCTAAACCATCAGATCTGAAATGGGCGGTCCAGATTTGGCAGGAATCATTCAATGAATTCCATATAGTTGGGACAGATAGCAATACCCAATTAGGTGCGACATTACCTAATTTAGGTATTTAACTTAAGAAATGAAATCTGAAACTTCTAATTGGAAGAACTTTTTTTTTCCTTTTTAACAGAACTTATAATCCAAGATAAAAAAAACCTCTAAATCTGAATACAAAACTCCTTGTCAAAGACGCCTTGAACTTATGACATCAACTAAATGAGTAGAATCACACTAGCTATGACATCACTGAAAGACACAATCTTGAAAACGGACTTAAAAATCCAAGTAGAAAACAAGTTCTTGGCAACTAACAGACACAATCTTGAACCAAATCAAAGCAGGAGAGTTAATAATTAAATTTCATCACGCAAAAGCCCACTTGCAAGATATACTTCTGGATAATTTGAGGGGTTTATATGCTTCAGCTTTCCTTTTTTTAATTGCATATGTAATGATATCATGTGGTTCTTAAAGTTCCTTTTTTAATTGCATAATTTGAGGGGTTTATATGGTTTTTTTAATTTCCTTTTTTTAATTGCATATACACACACATATGTGGTTCTTAAAGTTTGGTCAAATAGTTGTTTTGTTTAGGAAAACAGGAATTTTTAAAATAAAAAACTGCTTCATGAGGAGTAATCAGAAATAGCAAATCAATATAATCAAATATATATTTCCTAATAAATATAAAAACTGCTTCATGTTCCTATGTACCAGCAGCTGAAAAGGGTATTAAAAGGGTGTTATTTAACAAGTTATTATTTTGTTCTAGTGTATAGACCAAGATGCTTCAATGCCCGAGTCGGCATCTAATGAAGTGGCCAAATCCATGCATCGTAAGGCGCTTATTCCAACCAAATTGTTAGCGAAGGTGGGACCCGAGTTCAGAGCCATAAATGAGAGGGTAATGAGAGAACCGCATGATAAAACTGAGTTCATCTTGGAAATTAAGGAGGGTGTGTTACTTCCTCAGTCGACGCTAATCAACATAGGTTTTAATGACTGACGGATCTAGCGAAGCAAGACATGCTTGATGTTTCAATAATATCCATCTGGGTCATGTAAGTTTGTTTCAATAATTTCATAGGAGCTTGTTTCATGATTTCCAAATTCTCGGTTGTGTCAGATCAGCTGATACCAGATCCTTCTTGGTCACCATCTGTGTGTTTTTCTATAAAACTGTAGATTCTGGTAATATAAAGGGTAATCAATTAACCACTAGATTTCATAATTTAACCCCTCTCCCTGGTGGGGCTCCCTGGTAGATCCATACATGTAAAGGACAATCTTGCTGAATTGTTTATTTGTGGAATACAGTAGTATTAGCACGTGTCAATATAGCTCCTGAGTTATTATATAGTGATAAAATTGGGACATCTTGTCACATCCTAGTTTTCAAACACTTGGAGAATTATCTTAATTGAAGTAAAGTGTGTTTAAAAATAGCAATATAGTGTTTCAAGAATTTATAAATCTGTATTTTGAAATTAGTAATTTAATAGACTAGAAATACATGTGAAATGCTAAATTAGAAATTCTGAATATATCATACCTATCATAGTTGTACTAGCCATAAAGTTGAGTAAAATAATTTCAAAATATATTGTAACATAGGTTCATGACAAACTTAGAAATTAAAATGTCAAGTTATATTTCTAAAATAATGAGGGACCATGTGCAAAGTAACCAATTAATTAAATAAGAATAAGTGACAAGTTATAATATCCTAAAATAAATTACATGTAGACACTTGTCAGTCTCTTTTTCTTTAGTTCATTGAATTTACAATTTATCACTCTTCTAAATAAATTTAATATCTCACACGTGTCATCATTTGCACCCCACATTCTATTCCTTTTGTTCCCTTGACTATATCGCCCCAAGTCTGACCATCCCTTCTAATTCAATTAACAAGCAAAAGAGAAAAAGGAGAAATTGAAGGAGTAAATTGAAAAAAAAGAAAAACGGAGATCACTAGATGCGTGCCCCAATTCCCCGCTTTGGAACCCTAGCTCGAAAGAGACGCAAGTACCCTGCGCCTCCTCTCGTTCTCTTTCCTCCTCACTCGATAGATCGACTAGAAGAGCACCACCAGGGATATGAGTGGTGGTACAGCAACACCCCGTACGCACCTGAGGAACAGGAGGAGACGAAGGAGACGGGGTATTCGCAGCACCTATCGGTCTCTTTGAGAGATCAATGGGCTCGTAACAATTGGAGCAATACTCGTAATTTCTTGTGCTTCCTTTTTCCTTGTAATTTACTATGATGGCGTGTAAGGGCTGGACCATTTCTTATTTATTTCCTGGTTGATTGACATTGAACCTTGGGTAATTTGAATAGAAATTGTTCTACTTTGATTACCCGTTGAATTGATTGATCGCGAGCCTTAGCGTGTTATTAACCTACAATTAGGGAGGTTGCAAGTAAATTGTTGATTCCATCTCTTTGAAATTTAGTTGGTTATGATTCCCTTTTTGAGAAACTGCTTTGTTGACTGAATTGAATTCCAGCAAGGCATGCTGCCATACTATTTTCCTGTCCAGAAACTTTATTTTACGGTTATTTTTCCATGTGATGAAACAAGGCTGAATTGTAGCAATTTGTAAGTAACCCGTAGACCCAAATTGTGAGTCATGCTTGAGTTTTACTATTTTGAGTAATTTGAAACTGCTGGTGGAAGAAAGAAGAAGAGAAATGGTGAAGGAAAGAATGGAGAAAAGAGAGAAGAAAGGAGTGGTGTCGCCAGCCCTATGCGGTGGTGACGAGAAGGAGACTTTAGGTGAAGGAACCTTCTCGGGTGGCTTAATCGCTTGCTCATGATCCTGTGGCCGCTCGTTGAATGACTCAAATAGCTGATCAAGAATAACGGACTTGATTTCGAGATACGTCGTGTCGTCATTAATAGGTGCGGGTTTCGAGTTATTCTCATATTCCTCTAACTGATTTTATTGTTATTGTTTGCTAGTCAATTCCTTTGCTTGTTGTTGTTACTTGCTTGTTTGTTTAGTTGCTAATTGGGTATATTGTTGATGCTTGATTGGTTGCTTGTTTGGTAATTAGTTGTAGTTAAGTTCTTGAATGTTCTTTTGAATTGCATAGTATGAATGCATGAGTTGTCATAGAGCATGAACATATATTCTAAATTGAATTGTGACAAAACTTGAAGAGTTTAGTGGCAAAATAAGATTGTAGTATATGCTAGTGTTATATTTTAAATAAAGCATGAAGATGCATGATCATATGTTTTTATATCAAAAATCTGAAAATGAAGCATGATGTTCAAATTTAGAAATTGGTTTTGAATATGACATGATTTGCATAAAGTGTTTGAGTTGCATTGCATATGCATAGATGATATAGAACATGAGTTGAACTAGAACTTTTGCATGTTATACTTGCATGCATGATACATAGCATGATATGAACTATTTACTTGCATTAAATGAACCTTCAATAGAAATGTTAATATGACTTACATTCATAGAACACATTGATTTGCTTGTATATGGAATGTCTTGTATGTACTTTGATGGGAATTGAAGAATGAAATCCAAGGGTCATGTAGGAGCCATATTCTGGTAGCATGGCAAGAGCTGTGTAGGCGCCATATTCGGGTAGCGCATGGCAAGAGCTGTGTAGGCGCCATATTCGGGTAGCGCATGGCAAGAGCTGTGTAGGCGCCATATTCGGGTAGCGCATGGCAAGAGCTGTGTAGGCGCCATATTCGGGTAGCGCATGGCGAGAGCTATGTAGGCGCCATATTCGGGTAGCGCATAGCGAGAGCTGTGTAGGCGCCATATTCGGGTAGAGCATTGACCGATTTATGCTTGGTGCAAGAATTTGTAACGCATGATAAACAAAGGAAAATATTTGAGAATTGCTCTACTTGAACAATAGTGCGAATGTAAATTTATTTAGTTTTTCCTCTTGACTTGATTGTAGTGTTACTTTTTATAATTGTGTTCAATATATAGCTAATTGATCCATGAGCTTTTAGATTGCATAATTGAATTCTTTCATAAATTTCTTAATTGCATCACATGCGAGTATATAGAAGATATGAGTTGAACCATGCTGGTAGTTGATATGCATGGCATGTATATTATATATTTTCTAAAACTGGTGCATGACATAATAAGAAATAATTTGGTCAAAATAGGAGTTCGATGTAGATGAATCATTTGCGTGATATGAATACATAGCTTATCTCATGAACATATGACATGGATGCATTAGGTTGCACTTGAGGCATGAACATAATATCTGAAATTAAAGTATGGTTGATTTTAAAGCATTTCAAACATGAGTTATAGTTGAGTTATGCATTGTAAATTTTCTGTTTGATGTTATCGTCTTATAGATTGATTATATAAAGTTTAGGGTTGCTGATTTTTGTTATCAAAATGAGTATTCCATAAAGTCAAGTTCTATTATTTTCGTTACATTGATTATAGTTGAAGCTAGGATAATGGAATCTTATTATTAATTGTAGTGTATATTTTTGGTGCTCGGTGCTGTTTTAGTTTCAGTTGGTCGGATCTGGGAATAACTCGACTGGAACTGAATACCGCACTGGGAGATTTTCAATCTCTTATCTTCCCACTTTGTGGGTTCCAGGTACAAAGCTCAAGGGACGTAAGTGAGATATCGGAACGGATGATTGCAGTGGTTGCCACAAACATAAGTATTTTGTTTATATTTCTCATCAAATGAATCTGTTATGGTACTCCAATTGTACTTATTTAAACTATAGCAGATTCATTTTCTCTTGCCTTGAGACATGTAAAACAAATTAGACTTGACAAATTTACTTCATGTATTGTGGTTCAATTATGTGTCATTGGTAATGTATTTATGTATATATTGTAATTCAGAATTTGAACGCCTTGCGCTGATGAGCGCGGCGGGTTGTCGGCCCCGTTGTCGGGTTGTGACACATCTCATGTTAAATGATTCATGAAATTTGCTACCTAACTTTGTTTATGATTTGAGAATTGAGATGGTACTTGGAAACTACTTCAGTTTAGCATGCTGCACACGAGCTTTTGCAAAAAGAATTATGCTGCACAATTTTCATGTTGCAAAAAAAAGTATTCAATTCAATTATTAGCTTGTTTGCAAGTAAACAAAAGATGTTTTCAAAGTAACCAAAGCACCACCTATAATTTGCCCATGGAATTTGCTCTCCTGCTTTGACAAGATTCCTCTCTTGTACTATTGTCCTGTATGCATTTTTTCCTCTTTTACTTTATCAATAGAGTGTTGTGGAATTTGCTCTCCTGCTTTGACAAGATTCCCTCTTTAACTTTATACGCATACTGATATTTTTTACAATTAGCACATTTCAACATTTACGTAATGATTTCCAGATATTTAAAGAGACTTGTCACGATCTCGGTCGCGAGGCTGACGTCGGTTTTTTGGACCCGAGTAGAATATCTTCATCACTTTTTAATTCTGCTGAAAAGGAGGCCGCTTTAAGCTACTTGCTCGAGTCATTGAATAATATGCAGGATAAGAAATTTATCCTTGGACCATACTTTCAGAAGTAAATTGTTACTTTTATTTGAGTAATTTATATACTTTTAACGATATATGTAGATTGATTCTTACCATGTATGATTGTAGTAAACACTGGGCGCTTTTCATTTTTGTCATGCGTGAGAATATGGTCTATGTTATTGATTCACTAGCGCTAAAGGAACCAAGTTACGATATCACGTTGCCCTTTAAAGAGTGAGCAATACCATTTGTTGGTAATTACTAATTTCATTTACTTACAATCAACATACTATTTATTGGTAATTACTAATTAATTCGACATTCAAAAAATTTCAGTATTTTTAAATCTTATGTGGAGGCCGGAGGAGTGCACAAGGAGGGATCAACGGAATGTGCGTGGAAATACATCAAGGTGTGAACTTGTACACTTGAGTTTTAATTAGATACTTCATTTTTTCAAATTCTTTTACAACACTAATATTGAATAGTTCATTCTATACCCTCTATTTATTGTTAACTAGAGAAGAAGCCTCTGGAATATTATTGGAACATTTTCTTTTTTAGTTAATGCAACAGTACCACCTGGCCACTTATGTCTATCTAATCAAAATCTAATTGACAAAGATAATAATAATTTTAGTATAAGATGTTGCTGTATTTTTACATATAACTGATAATTTCTATAAAAAAAGATAAAGACTTCAGCCCCATTTGCTAAAAAAAATTTAATATGTCATTAACTTAAGCAGTTAAAGATAAAATATGTATGATTTCAGCATACATATTATTTTAATCAATTCTTTGTGCAAGTTAATTACAATTGTGACTCATGTCTGATTTCCACACATGAGGTGCATAAAGTTGCACACACTGCAAAATATAATGGATCCTTGAATCCCTTGAGCTTCCAGCCAAGTCTAGAAACGTTCAGATTACTACATAAAGAAAATTTGATACTTGGATTTGAAAGGTTGATGTCATTCATAGACATCCATCCTAAGTAATGTCAAAATTTCCCAAATCCCTTTTTAATTGTAGTTTTGAGCTTTGACCAACAGTTACAACTTACCAACCCTATTTCTCATTTTTCGAGTAGTACCAACTTTCTGTTCTTATTGATTTTAATTATTGATTTTACTTAAATGGAACATTTCAGAGCCCTAGGCAACAAGGCAACAAGGTGTGTGGATTTTACGTTATGAAACACATGCAAGATCTAGTCACTACGCAATTTGACGTTTTTCCGAATGTATGTATTTTATAATTGAACTTGATTCATTTTTCATTTAGCTTGAATAAAATTAACTTCTCAATTTGTATTCATGCAGTGTGATTTACCGACAGAAAGATATACGCCGACGCAACTTCATGCAATAACACGAAAATGGTCTGCATTTTTCTTGGACAATTTCTAAACTATTAATAAGAAATGCATTGTTGTTATGTTCATATGCATATTTTGTTAATGTGTTATGTATATTTTGTTGTTGTGTATTTTTTTGTGAATGAAATATGAGTTATGTTGTTTAAAGAAAATTGTGTTGTCTTTTGTTTGTGTTGCTCAAATTATTTGCATGATTATTCTAATTAATGTTAACGAATGCCGAATAGAAATATATTGCTAGCAAAAATATGGAGGCTAGCCCCGATACCAACAGAACCATGCCAAAATTTAGTGCCAACACCGACTGTTTTTAGAACTAACTATTAACTATTTTTCATAATTAAATCAACGGCTTTTATAGAAAACAGTGGGGCTGGGGCTAACACCGACTGTTTTTTATAGAGAACAGTCGGCATAGGTGTCAACACCGACGGTTTTTAATAAAAAACAGTCGGTGTAGGGGGGTCAACACCGACTGTTTTTTTAAAAAACAGTCGGTGTAGGGGTACACACCGACGGTTTTGAATAAAAAACAGTCGGTGTAGGGGGTCAACACCGACTGTTTTATATAAAAACAGTCGGTGTAGATGGGAAACACCGACTGTTTTCTATAAAAAACAGTCGGTGTAGATGGTCAACACCGACTGTTTTTTATTAAAAACAGTCGGTGTAGGTGGGTAACACCGACTGTTATTGTAACAGTCAGTGTTAGCTGTTTACACCGACTGTTATTCACCCGTCAGTAAAGATTTATCTACACCAGCGCCGCCATCACTGACGCCTCAATAACAGTCGGTATAGGGGTTTTTTAACAGTCGGTGAAAGGGTTTTTTGTACTAGTGTATCATCCATATTATAGTTAAGGGTACCATTAATCTCTAAAGCATGAATCATATTTTTTCTAGATCTATGTGTAGCAATGGTGTGAAAAAATTTGGTATTGGAATCCCCTTGTTCCAACCATTGTTGTTTAGATTTATTTTTCCAATGTGTTTCCTCTTCCTGATAAATTATTTAATCTATGTTTACTAGCTAGCCATTGTTCTTCTTCTAAAGGTGTGAATGACCTATTCTCTCTAATGATTTCTAAATCATGTAAAATATCATTTAATTGGGCCTTTTCCTTTTTCTTTTGACCATAATTATTCCTAGCCCAACCTTGAATTTTTTTCCTAACATGTTTAAGTTTCCTATTCCAGCTAGCAGCAATATCTACATCTATCAAATGTTTTTCAGACCACCATTTTTGCATTAGTTTAACAAAATCTTCTTGCTCAGTCCAAACTGGATCAAATCTAAATTTATGAGGTTTAGCATGTGTATTGTTAGAGGTTTGGAACAGCAAAGGGCAATGATCAGACCCAGTGCTACTAAGGTCAGATATGGAACTATAAGGGTATTGTTGGTCCGAAGCTACAGAAGTGAAAATTCTATCTAAGAGTACAAAATTTCTGCCATTATTCCAAGTAAATTTCCTAGTTTGTAATTTGTGTTCTATTAGGTGATGTGTATTTACAAAGGAGTTAAAATTTCTACTTAGAGGGACATCAAAGTTTGGTCCAGATTTTTCCTCGTTTTTTCGAATTGAATTAAAATCTCCACACACTAACCACATATATCTCTAGTGGAGTCTTTAACTTGAGAAAGTTCCTCCCAAAATGATTGTTTAAGATTTCTTAAAACTGGCCCATATACTATAGTTATTTGCCATTTTGTGTTATCACCTTTGTGTTCTACTATTACATCTAGACAAAATGTATGAGCTGTATGTTGTATTATATTTACTTTATTACTATCACATCCAAAGAGGATGCCCCCTGACCTACCTCTAGATGGGACCCATACCCATTGATCTATTCTAAGAGATATAGTTCTCAAGGTTCTATTAGAAAAGTCATCTTTCTTAGTTTCTTGAATAGCTACCATGTCTACATTATGTTTTACTATTAATTCTCTAAGTATTTGTCTTTTCCTAGTAGAATTTAATCCTCTACAGTTCCAATTTAAGAGGTTTATATTCATGAGGGAATGCTAATATCTCTACTAGGAGAACTACTGTCTACATTATTATCTACACTAACATGAGGAGCTAAGTCTTCTAAGGTAAGAGCTAATGGAGAGTTTGTCCTAGGGGAACTAAGTAAATGTTTGACTATTATTTCAAATTGGGACCTATCCATCTGCTGAATACAAACTATAATGAGTGGTCTGTCCTCATCACAATTGCCTAGATTTATTTGATACACTAAGAAAAGCTCAACTATTTGGGCTAATGTCAATCTAGAGTAAGGAAAAGTATTAATTAAACTCATACCTGTAGAGCTGCTACCAGGAGCAGTTTTTCTTTTTTGAGCCTTGCTCATGGTGGAAGCTTGCTCTGCTTGCACAGTCACTCTCAGGCTCCTCCTAGGCTCAACCAGTTGTGCTCTTCTTGGGTTGCTGTCAATCACAGCAGGGGTATTCACAGTTTCTGAGTCAGAGATATAGATAGCTTTTGCTGGAGATGCACCTCCAGCACTTCTGAGTCTCCTACCAATACCTTTAGGTGTGCCAGCAAATGTGTTCCTGCCAAACCACTGTGTAAAACAGTAGAGGACTTCCCAGACTTTTTGAGGGCCTTAGTAGGTAAACGGATGGATAATGGTTTTGGCTTCTTTCTTCCCCAGGAAAACTTCTTTTTGGGGACGGGGGTACGATAATATGTGGCTGTAGGTTTAGGTGGGGCACTGCTCTGGCCCTTGGTAAGAAGCTGAAATCTTTTCACTTTGTCTAAGATAGTTTCAGTATCATCTTCCTCATCACTATTTTGAGCTGTGTTAATAGTGACTGACATTGGGGATGGTGGGCTGTGTGGAGAATCAGGGTCTGTGGTTGTGGCTAGTATGATAATAGGTGCTGGTTGAGGTGCTGTTAGAGTTACTGGCATATCAGCTGAAGCTGGACTAGCATTAGGTGGTGCTACCATTGGACCTGGAGCTAAAGCCCCGGTACCAGTATTACTGGGTCTAGCCCCTTGATCTCCAAAAGTGTCTCTCCTCTGTGCAGCCCGTGTAAGAAACTCCATTACCTCATCAACCAGCTCTTCTTCCAGATCCTTGTCTCTGTGTTCAGGACCTCCAAATCTCAAAGCGGGTTGGTTGGGGAAAGGGGTGTCATTAGAAATGTCATTCAGATTAACCATACGTATACTGCCCCCTCCCTGTCCAGTGTTAGGATTGGAGTCAGTGATTGGTCGCCCAGTAGCTGGGCCTATGCCCTGTCCCATTCGGTCGCCAGCCCCGAATTCGGTACATTCGGATAGGGCCGCCCTTGTTTACGCCTAGCCTAGGCATTTAACCCCTCTGTGTTTTCATTTTCTACCTCGATGTCGATATTATACATAGACATCACTCCTGCAGGGTCTCGGTACGGTACCAGGTGGGACTTGGGAAGGAGTTTAAGATCACAGATGGCGAGATTAACTCTCACAAACCTGACATCATACCCGCTTTGAGTAGCGGGGTCTATTTCTTGATCAAATGCACCAAACGGATTGAAAACCCGATCATAATCCTCAAATTCATCCATGAAAATTGGGAAATTATAAATTCGTACCCAAACAGTTTGTAGCGGCATACCTTGGCCAAACTCTTTCTCCCAGGCGATAATGGGGAATTGGACATCGCCAAGTCGTAGGTATCCGCGAGAAGCTACCGATTCCAGCCAAGTCTGATTTGGAGCCTTGATCAAGTATTTGAACTCATCAAACATAGAGGCGACCCACCTATGCTGATCAAATTGACTCCGGAGTACGTTCTCTACCTTCTCGGGTCCCCAAGCGGCTATGTCGTCGAGCACAAAACTGAGCAACAGATTGGCTTCGATCGCCTGAGATCTAGGTGTGGCAACTAGAGTAACGAGAGGTGGTTGGATCGGCATTGCACCAGTTGCTGCAGCTCGGGGACAAAACACTACCGAAGGAACTGATCTAGGTTTAGGATTTGAGGGAACAGGGGGGCGAATCGGCTCTGTGCGGCACTCCTTGGCTTTATGCCCTAAACGATTGCAAGCAAAGCACACTTGCCTATTTCTACAGTGGCGAGCCAGATGTCCGTGATCGCCACATTTCATACAGATCGGATGGCTAACAGTGGATTTTCTCTGTATCTCCGCGATTCTCTTTTGAGAGATCGCTGCAGCGGATCTGGGCTGTGTCACTGGGATTTGCTGACCCCTGTGATCAAGAGGAATTCGTGCAATCTCGCTATATGTAGGACGGAATGGGCATGGAAACCCTGAGGATGGATATCCCGCCATTAATGGCGCAGAAGATCCCGGGACAACTGTAGACTGGAATTTGTTACGAAATCGATCAACTAAAAGGCCCATCCGAGCTTTCTGGGCTTGAGCCATCTTTCTGTTTTTGAAATTTTTCTTTTTTACTATTTTTTTTGAATTTTTCTGTCTATTTTTTCTATTTTTTTCTATCTATTTTTTTCTTTTTACAATCGCCATAATCACCAAAAAAATTGCTCTTTTGTTTTTTCTCTTTTTCCACCATCTAGCATTATCAGTCGAGCAAGTGATTGATCCCAAGATGTAATTGTTTGATCTCTAAACAAGGCGTAATTGTTTGGCCTTTATGATTCCCCAACAAGTTTGACCTCAAACTTGTATTCTCGCCTTGAATTCGGCTCTTCTTGTTCTTATTCTTGTAGATCTCTTTCAAACAATACAATTTCAAATCAAACTCCATTATCTTTGTTGACCTCTTTCAAATTGGATTTTCTACATGTGTGTTTCATTAGATCTTGGGCACAAACAGAGAATGCCAATATATCGCCACGTGTCTGCTGCATCTCTAGAAATTAACAAATCAGAGACCACTTCAATCTTGAACGGGTTGGATTTTGGTTTCTTTGCTCAGCATGGCGTACTCAGATTTCATGATAAACGCAAGAGTGTTGTAGACCACAAATCTTGCATTTTCTTGTTTGGAACTTGGTTGCAAGAATGGATCATTATAGTCCTACCACAAGACCAGATTGTTGGTCAAATACAAATGTTTTGTTTGCAACAAAAGATCAGCTCTAACTTCCATGGACAAAACATTTGCTAGATTACTCGAGAGAATCGGCAAATCACTAATAGAGTCTTCATCAAATTTTGATGAGTTCTCAAATGTCTCCATTTTTGTCTCGGTTTCATCAGTTAAGGTGTTGAAATCGTCTTCATCATCAGAGTATTCATCAAAGATTGGAGCATTTCAAATAACATACCTTGACTATCTTCAACCGTGACAAGCTCATTAACAATCTCATTCGCTTGCTCTAGGAGCTCTTCTATTGGAA
>JAJGRW010001563.1:0-48460 GCA_025461045.1 Carex parvula
TTGTCATTTTCTTTAAATTTTTGTCAAAAATTTCCGAGTTCTTTTCTTTTTAAGTATGTACTTCCATATAGATTTGACAATTTTTAACTGACGATTAATTCTTGAGAGCCTTTATATAGTACACACTGCACACTTAGTGTTTTTCCTTTACTTATTATACATTTTTTGATGGAGTTCGGCAATTTTTAAACAGACAATTAATCCTGGAGAGCCATTTTATAGCACGCACAACACACTGACTGGTGTTACAAAGCCAATTACACTGAAGGGTACAGAGTCGATGATTATTGATTATGTTGCTCTTAACGGGACGAAAATAAAAAATGCTCTTCAAACGGTAAGCTAGGTCTATGCATAAGTTGTGTATATCTTCGTATTTCTCTTACTCTTTGATATACACTCACTTAATAAGTTTTGTATTGAATGTATGTAGACGAGATGCACTGTTTATTGTTATGAATTTTAAAAATCCTACTTATGTTGAGATAACTTCATTGTTCTTTTCCCTTGACAGGTAAGTATTAGGGGCCGCAAGATCCGAAACCCGATAATAGGAGACAAGTTCAGTAGTAGGCATGGGCAGAAGGGTGTGTGCTCTCAGCTCTGGCCAGATGTGGATATGCCGTTTTCAGCTGTAACGGGTATGCGACCGGATCTCATTATAAACCCACATGCCTTCCCCTCTCGTATGACCATCGCCATGCTTTTAGAGTCTATTGCGGCCAAGGTAACAAAAATTTGTCAATTTTTATTTCGAAATTTTCATGGTCATCTCGAATTACTGTGTGCCTTTGAATTTAGAAGGTTATATCTGTAATTGCTACAAATGTCACTTGTTTCCTCTGAATTCTTCGACAAACTATTTCTCCTCTCTATCATTCATGTAGAGAGGCTATGCGGATGCGATGCATGCTGATATTTAGGAAGTAGGAAATATTTTTATGAAGCTGTATATTCTTGTTTATGAAGTTTATTATGGTTCATATCCATACAGGGAAGTTTTCTAAATATTGTAAGATGCATGCTTGTCATTTTTGTGGTTTTATAAGATGATATTTTGAGTTTTTTCTGGGTGCACATGAATTGCCTTTGAACCAGATATTAAACAAATTGATTACCCTTTTTTTTTGTTTCAAAGAGCTCTTTTTTAGATATATTTAAAATTTAATTACAAAACACATTTCTCTATAATCTCTATAGGGTGGTAGTCTGAATGGGAAGTTCATAGATGCAACTCCATTTTCTTCGTCAGTAAAGGAAGATGATAAAAACCAAGGTAAAAGGAAAAAATCAGGTTCTGTGGTTGATGAACTGGGCCCACTTCTGACAGCTCATGGTTTTAACTACCATGGGACAGAGGTACTGTATAGTGGTGTGTTTGGTACAGAGATGACTTGTGAGATATTCATTGGGCCCGTTTATTATCAGCGTCTCCGCCACATGGTCTCAGACAAGTATCAGGTAAAAAACTTTTAATGTTACTTGTTTTTTTTTTGCCCAGAGAACAAGTCTTGTTGCATTAATTTAATCCACTGAACTATTGGTATTGATGAGCTTGTATGGGGTATTAGGGGCTTGCAACCATTCAACTAGAGTGAGGCTACTGTACTATGCATAGTGCATATTGGTCTGTACTATGGATCAATATCTCCATTTTCAAAGTCCAAACAGTCGATCCTAACCGTTCAGCATGATCTTCATATGAAACTGTACTCGTAGATTAAATTTTACTTTTTTTAGAATGTTTTAACTATTTTTATAGATAGGTAGAAAAACACTTAATCTAAATATTCTAGACCATTTAAAAATAATGATTTTCTACCTATCTAAAATAATAGTAAAAATATTCTAAAAAATCTAGAAACTGTACTCAGGAGATTAAATTTTACTTTTTTTTGGAATGTTTTTACTATTTTTATAGATAGGTAGAAAAACACTTCATCTAAATATTCTAGACCATTTAAAAATAATGATTTTCTACCTATCTAAAAAAATAGTAAAAATATTCTAACAAATATATAATTTAGTATGCAAGTACATTTTTATACGGAGTTCATGTTGAACTGTTCAGATCGACTGTTTGGACTTTGAAAATGAAGTTATTGATCTATAGTATGGACCAATCTATGCTATGCATAGTACCATAGCACCACTTCTCTTTTAATGTGTTGTTTGGTTTCCATTGGTACGGACTTGATCCAAACTAAAAAATATTTTTCCAAGGTGCAATATCTTTGTCTAACAACTTGGTGCTGTTATCAAACAAATCCCATGGTGTGAGTTGCAAGTATAAGAACTTCAGGGTGCTATTTGCAAGATTGCCGTCAATGAATAGGAATCACATTTTATACTTACCAGGGACGACTGGCACAGAACCGTCTTTCTAATTTGCCAAACCATAATTTCTCAATATTAACACTGGCACGTCCTTTACAACTCTAGGTTCGTTCTACTGGTGTTGTTGACCAAATTACAAGGCAACCAATTGGAGGGAGGAAACGGGGTGGTGGGATCCGTTTTGGTGAGATGGAACGCGACTCCCTTATTGCACATGGGGCTGCTTACCTCCTACACGATCGGGTTCACTCGTGCTCGGATTATCACATTGCCGAAGTGTGTTCATCTTGCGGGAGTGTTCTTACATCAACAACAATTCCCCCGAAAAAGGTGAGCAGAGAGAAGCTAGGCCTTCCGAAGATCAAAGAACAAAAGAATTTCATGTCTCTTGTGTAATTCTAGCAAGGGGATTGAGACGGTCGCCATGCCTTATGTTTATCGGTACCTAGCGGCTGAGCTTGCCGCTATGAATATAAAAATGGATTTGCGGTTAAGTAATAAGGGTAGGTCTTGAGTAATAGTGCTTGGGTGAGAGCAGCATTTTTGCACGTTTAATTGCGTGATATACATGTACTATTTAGATAGCATTATTTAATACATGTACTAGATGTCACTATTTAGCTTGATTGTAGGTCGTATTTTTTTTTCCAGCACGCGTTTGATAGTACTTGCTGAACATTTGATGTTCACATTCGCAAAAGAAGTGAACTTGTCAAGATGGTGAGTGAAAATTTGAACTGGAAATATTGTTATAGACAAATACAATGTTTTAAAATGAAGTTTTTAATATGTGCGGATGATCATTGCACATTGCATAGTGCACAAGTGGTATGTGAATTTATACATGGCAAGATACGTGAATAATACGTGTAAATGGTTATTTTAAATAAAATTTACAATTTACAAACTATTTTTTTTAAAAAGAATTAGTTTAAATAACAGAATATAATAAAAAATTAGTACAATCTTAAGATTTATCAGATGATAAATATCATATCATCAATTATATGCTTTTGAAAATTAGAGTCTGCTATTGATGAACGATGTATGATTTTACGGTTGTGGTTTTGTACCTTTTTAGTAAATGTAGTTCATGTAGTTTGTATTATAATATATATGAGCATTTTTCTGATATCC
This sequence comes from Carex parvula, assembly GCA_025461045.1. Taxonomy (NCBI): domain Eukaryota; kingdom Viridiplantae; phylum Streptophyta; class Magnoliopsida; order Poales; family Cyperaceae; genus Carex; species Carex parvula. The sequence continues at coordinate 3,475 of JAJGRW010001563.1, forward strand.
TCGAGCATCCGTATGACCTCAAAACTAAATCAGAAATAATAAAACTTGAAATGTAATAGTTTCAAAAATAACTGAGATGATGTGTTTCAAATGCATAAATGTACAGTATGTAAAATTTATGTACAGTAATGCATAAGTGATGAATTACCTTATTAGTCATCGAGAACTCATCCGCACGTCATATTCCGTGTCAATTAACACATAAACGGAATCCAGAAATGGTAATTCTCTTTTCAAGTTATCATGAATTTTGCTTAGTGATATACTCAATTTTCCAGTACAGTCTACTGATTTACTGGTACAGGAGGAGAGCTCAGAGGTGATTCGAAGGATAGCATCTTGTGCTTGGGTTTGGACAATAGATGATCGAAGGAATGCTGCTGATACTTTGTTTCCTAACAGGGTCTAAAGGTTGTTACTATCTTTGTGCCCATCGTCCTCTAGTGTGCCCTGCCCTCCTCTGTGTTGAGGGAGGGCACCTTGAACACGGCCCCCTGTACTCCTACCCTATGTCCCTTGGTTCGATTACGTTATTATCGTGGTATTCTGCTGGAAAGGCGTTAGGTTGTAGTTGGTGCCAAATGGTACTTGTAGGGGAGTACCTATATTATATTGTATCAAGTAGTGCTGGTGTGAATTGTCTATGTTAGTGATATTGAGTTCCGTTCTTATATCTTTTAGTACTTTTGTTGTTTAGAGCGACATCACAAAATAATCACTAGTGATAAGGTACTATCATGCGAGATGCAGCCGTTGATGAAAACAGAGGTAAGCCAAATTAACGCGTTATCTGAAGCAGACCGTTCGAGAACACGCTAACGTCCTCCATTATTCTAGATCATCAACTGAACTGGCACACCTCACACTCAGACCCACTTTCCGTCCAAATAGATATATTGTTCGTTGACAGAAATATACGCTGGTACGGTGTGGAAATTCGGGCCCTTATACCAATTTGACTAATGCAATCGGATCGAGTCCGGATGAATTTTGCGTATAGCCCATTAAGTGAGGCAAGCTTATTCGAACCCAAGAGAACACCGGTCATTTAGCGTGCAGCCCACCCAGCGTATGCCATGTAGAGGGGGACCAAAGAAATGTTAGCTCATATCGACCTCGTAACGAGTTCCATAAAAGTTCGCTCGCTTGGGACCGATCTGAAGACGAGCTAACTCGATCTGTTTGGTCGAGCATACGAAAGTAGCTATATTCCCAGCAACTCAAATGAATTTATAAATAACTGTTAATTACTTTTTAAAAATAAAGATCTCTAAAATTATCTAATTTTCACATCTCTAAATAATTTTAGAGTTTCTATTCCACATCAACAATAAATTAAAAAAAAAAATTTAAGCTAATTATTTGACCAGCGTGAAATTTATAAATAATTTCTTAATAAAAAACTTTCCTCACATCTGTGAAACTAGATTAAAATCTGCGACATCATATTAAAAACTCTCAACATTGCTCTAACATTTCTAATTAGATCTGTGACCGAGCTGAAACAGGCCAACTCGCTCTGTTTTGGTCGAGGAACAAGTATCCTCTCCATTACTGTAAAAGATTCCCTTCATTTTACGGTTTTGAGATTAACAGCCGCTTTGAGATTCGAGCAAGCGCAGGGCAGTATTATTGGGCTTTGAGATTGGTGCCAAGTTAAAAAGAACGGTCCAGATCCAATAGTTGTAAAAGATTCCTATTACGGTACCGGGGAGGAGGTGAATTCTTCGGGGTCGAGTGGCACGCTTGGTTTAGGGTTTAGGGCTTAGTCGAAGTTCTGAGCCCTAATTCTCTCCGCCTCTCCAGTTGCCCCTCATCCCCCTTCAACGGCCTCACCTCCTCTTCTTCCAGTGCCTACTTCTCTGCTTGCTCCAACTCGCCTTCGCGCGCCTAAGGTCCCGAAGCCTCGCCATCCCACCACTTTCTCTATCGGGTGAGTTCTCTGCGTGGAACATCACGGTCTCGCCAATTAGGCCGTGCATCCTTTTGTTGTTATTGTTACTCTCTTTTTTTTTGATATAATTTATTCATTTTTCAGAATCCAGTAATAGCTTGGATTCCGCTGCCAACCATGTCAGATTCAGAGGGGCTCAGGGTATTCTCCTTTTTTTTAAGTAAAAGGTTGGGGATGGAGAAACCTACTGTTTCATATCAATCTGAGTTTTTGTTATTATTTTATTTTTCATACAATATATTATTGATAGTGTTTCCTCCCTTCGGAGTAACCTGCCTTGTATGATAATTGATTATGATATAGAGGAAGGCTTGACAAACCAAATATAAAGAATGTTTATGTGCTGGGGAACTTTGTCTTTGCATTTCCATCTGAAATTGAAATGTAATTTGCATATTTTGAGGTTATGTTTGTTTGTTTCGATTTGTGTGTTGGAATGCAATTTTTTTTTTTTGGGTTTACAGACATCAGTGGCATGAAAATGAAGAAATTGTATCTGGATCCAATGCCAAACAACATGAGCAACAGCTTAAATTGCTTCAAGAAAAGGTTTGTTCTTTCCTGGTTGATTGCTTTACTGTTTTACTAATTCTGACGTGAGTATTTAACTACGACATTTAAGGCAATTTGCCACACTATGTAAGATGTTAGGTACAGCTACAAGATACTAAAAAAAAAAAATTCTTTGGCACATTCATAGCAAGATATTTAACATGCATAGATACAGAAAAATAAATAAATAATCAAGTGCTTTTGTTATATCAGTTGATTATTTGTTATGTGTTTGACTTTTTTTCTTCTCTATGCACTAAGCAGCTTTAAAAATTTCTTGTGTAGGACCCAGATTTCTAACGAAGTACCTGAAAGAGACCGATAAGGAGCTCCTGGATTTCAAAGATGAAGGTGAAGATACTGATGTGAGTGTAAATACAACTCATTTGTGGCTTTGAAACTTCAACAAATGCACCACTGATGACTATGTTCCATAATTACTGTTTCTAGGTGGATCTGGAGACTGATATGGAGGAAGATATTGAATCAGATCAACCTGCAAAGGCAAAAAGAACCACACATGAACCCATTCACGACATCTATGGTTGATTCATGGTGCAGTGACATCAAATCTAGAGGGAGCGTATAGAGCGATCAGATCCCTTCTGAAAGCCTTTCGTGCCGCTTGCCACTATGGGGATGATAATGGGGACACCGATGATTCTTCTGAGGAAGTTAGGGATCATTTCTAGTGCTGTCTTAAACAGGTGATGGTGTTTGTATTACATGAGAGGATGGGATCTTGCGCACAGCTTCTTAAAGCACCTGAAACTGGGGGCAAGAAGGAGACGGTTATTCAGTTGACAACTACTAAGTTGTGGAAGGACAACGGGGGCTTGATGCGGGTGTATCTTGGCAACGCGTATCATATCTTGAACCAGATGACAGATGAACAGATGATTTCTTTTACAATTAAGCGTGTCAAGGCCTCGGCTGTGTTTTTAGCGGCCTTCCCTTCTCTATTGAGAAAATATATTAAGGTTAGTAGAATGTTACCACTATAATATTAAGCGGTTCAATGCTTATTTTTCTTGTCTTTCCTTTTCTTTTTGAATGGCTTGTTCTGCTTTATGCAGGACTGCTGTGATGTACCAATATTGGTTGGTATAATAATTCTTGCTAGACAATAATGTCTTTGATTATTTTTTCAAATTCAAAAGAGTCCTCTGAATTTTTTTTTATTCAATTTGTTCATATGTATTCTTCATAAACTTGTACAGTCAGGACTCATGTTGTTGATAAAAATGTAGAAGCTCATTTGATGTTTATCTTATGTGTAGTTTCTACCAAAATCATTATAGTAATTAGCAATGTACCATATCTACAGGTTATAATTCATACATGGGGAACCGGAAGAGGCTCACTTACAGTGATGTCATTTCTCTTCCTTCGAGATCTGTGTGTGCGGCTAGGTTCTGATTGCCTTGACATGTGCCTTAGGGGTGTGTACAAGGCCTATATCATGAATTGCAAGCTTTCTAAATCGGTTAGCATGTCCAAGCTACAGCAAATTCAGTTTCTCGGAAATTGTATAACAGAGATGTGTGGCGTGGATCCGCCAGCTGTTTACCAGTTGGCCTTTCTTTTATAAGACAGATGGCAACTGTTCTTCGTGGTGTCCTTACTGAAAAGGGACCAAAGGTATAAGTGCATTTTTTTTTTGACCTTTTTTTTAAGTATATCTGTGTACTAAAGATGAAATTTGTTTTCAATGGCGTACAACCCTTTATATGGTTACTACAGATAATAGACACCATTTAATAAATCTAGACATGGTTTTCTTTGGTTTTTTAGATTTTTAGATTAATAATGTCAATGTTAAAAGAACACAGAAAAGAATCTATGCATGAATTGCAACATACAAATTACAGTATAAATAGTGATACAATTGAAATTGCTTACTGAAATGATGACAGGTACAATTTCATACTAACAAATATTAACAAACTGGTACTCCGATGCAGATTAGTAGCTTAACTACATTACTCATACAATCTGATACCATGTATAAGTCACGAGTATGATGTCTTTATTATTTTGGAGTGTATAAGAGCAAGCATTTTCATCTAATTATTTCAAATTTGCTTGTATCTAGGTCGTAAATGAGAAAAGGAAAGGAAAGAAAGATAGAGAAAGCAAGCCTAATAAAAATCAAATGGAGGTGAGCTTTTTATCTCCATGATTTATATATATATATATAATATATGCTATTTGATAAAATATCATGTCTGCAGTTCTTTTTTTATTTTTCTTTTTTACTAGGGATATATGAAATTCATAGGAATTTGGTTTCATGTCATTGTCTCAAATTCAAAAAGGCCTGACCTAGTAGTTGCAATCAAAATGCTTTCACATTTTGGAAAATGAAAATTATGTTATGGGTCACACTCAAGATATGAAAAAATGTTGCACATTAATATTATCGCTCAGATTCCCTGAGCTTCAGAGAGAATATAGTGAATAATAGTTTGCTCATTCATGTAACGAAACTGGGAAATGAGGGGCATGATAGATACATCTAAATTTTCTAAAGGGGGGAAGGGGCTGTATTTCTTTCATTTTTTATTGATGTACATAGAAAAACAATGAGGTTTTCAAATGTACACCACTAAATATAAAAAACGCTCACAAGGAGTATAGACGATAATATTTTCACTCTTCTTTCAGAAAGCCTACCAAAAGGTATATGACTGGCAGTACATATTTTGCCTTGAGCTCTGGACAAGTGTGATTTGTACATACAATTCAGATACCGATTTCAAGCCCCTTGCATACCCACTAACTCAAATAATACAAGGGGTAGCCACCTTGGTACCAACAGTGCGGTACTTTCCTCTGAGACTCAGGTGCATTCGCATGCTCAATCGTATTGCTTCGGCAACTGGTACGTTCATACCGGTTTCATCTCTTCTTCTTGACATGCTGGAGATGAAGGAGCTAAGGAACGCACCAACAGGCGGGGTTGGTAAAGCGATCAATCTACTTAGTGTTAAACAGGTTATTCTCTGTTTTTATCATTCACTTTTTAGGCACTGACATGTATTGATTCATAGCAATTGGTTTTCTTTACCTAATAAGTGCCACATAGTTGCATTCCGTATACATAAAACATCTCCTAAAATATAAATTGAATAAATGAGTAATATTGCAGAACTTTATATAACTTTTTTTTTTTACAGGTAGACAAGAATACAGTAAAGACAAGATCATTTCAGGAGGCATGCATTCATGCTATTATAGAGGAGCTGGCACAGCATCTCTCTCAGTGGAGTTACTCCGTTTCCTTCTTTGAACTATCGTCTATACCTCTTGTTCGCCTGAAGTCCTTTTCTAAGACCATTAAGGCTGAACGTTTCAGAAAGGAAATCAAAGACCTCATTCGTCAGGTATGTGGTTGACTCTTTAGAAACAAAATAATGGGTTGAGAAAATTGCAACATATCTGTTAGTTTATTTGTCTATTTTATTCTTTCTCTATTTGGTTTGTGGGGGGGGGGGAGTATATTGACTGTTTAGAAAAGTTTTAATGGACAGTTTGGAGAGAGTAACATGGCCAATTTGATTTTATCCTATTTTTGTCATGTTTTCATTGGGTTGTCATTGTATGCTCTATCATAGGTTGAGGCCAATGTTGAGTTCACCGTTTCGAAACGGGCGGGTGTTGATTTTTCACCAAATGATCCTGCCGTGGAGGAATTTCTTCAGGTACTCTCATCTTTGTCTCTGTTTCTCTTTGTTAGTGTGAATGGTTCGAGGGGGTTTAGTTTACTAATGTTAAGTTGTTTAATTTTCTTAAGGCTGAAAAGGAAAATGGAGAGGGCCTTCTTTCAGCATTTGTGAAGAGTTTGCGAGAGAAGACCCAACTGATGCGTGATTCATTGGTTGAGAAAAGGTAATCCTGCGTCTTTCATTTATTTATGAGACATGCAACATACTTGAACAAGTTGAATCGCTGTTTGAATTTTTTTTTGTATTATAGTTCATTTATATTTTTTCAAATTTTCTTATGACAGTGTAATAGTTGGTGCTGAGTCATCAGTATTTGCTGACAACCTGTCAGAAGATGATGAAGAGAAATGAAGAGGAAGGGCAAAGCAGCTTTCAGCTCATCATGGCTGCCTGAAAAGAAAGAATCTCAGTAATATTTTGGATATTTTTTCTCTTATATTTGCGCAACTTGTTTTTAATCTCTCTCTCTCTCTCTCTCTCCAAACCTTAGCAGTGCTGCTCACTCGCTCACTCCCATCCCTTTCTCCCCTCTTTATTTCTTTGAGCTAAGCGCCTAATATATATGGTGTCTGTATCCTATGAGATATCTCAAATTTTCAGTTTATCTAAAGCTGGCCAAATTTTTTGGGGTGCCTATAATGAATGCAGGGGGGTCATTATTATTGTGCTTTGAGATTCGTGCAGAAAAGATTTGAAGGTCCTGTGTTTTTCACAGATCAACTCAAAGGTTGAGATATCTCAGAGGATGCAGCAAATTCAATACATGTAGTTCATAAAATCCCAATTAGAATTAATCTGTGATAAGTGGGATTGGAAGCCTGACTAACTGGCTTGGAAAGATACCAGTTATCTGCTTTTGTTGTAGTGGAATGTTGCTGTGAGACTACTCATGATTTTGTTATAATGCAGGGTTGATATAGAAAAGAAAGAAGAATAAGAAGAAGAGAAGTATCGAACAGAGAGAAGATGATATAGAAGCTGACGAAGAGAATGATATAGTAGAAGACTTGGTTTGAGCTCAGATGAAGAAGACGAAGGAGATGTTGAAGAAGAATTGCCCTCGGATGAGGAAGGAAACAGCAAACGTCAAACAGCATCCAATGATGCGAAAAAAACAAAATAACATGTCAAGAAAGAAGAGGAAGCCGAAGACAAGCCGAGGCGTAATAAGAGGCAAGATATCTGCTTAATTTAACAATAGTTAAAATCTAGAGGAAAATTTTGTGATATTGGTAGATTCATTTTGGAAGCATAATTTTGTGTATTTTGTAGTTGATGTTATATGCTTTGCATTTAGACATCATACGAGCCTTTTGAATTTTGAATTAGTATTTGGTCATAATCATCGCTTATTTTCATCATCGTTTGAAGTAGCCCCGTTGAATTATAAAATAAAATATTCCCGTCCACTGGTACAATTTTCGGAAAAGAAAGGAACTTCTTGTACACTTTCCGACGAATACCAAGTTTCTTCTATACCAAATTGGAAGAAATGCTGAGAGGTATGAAATTCTTTATTTTTTATTTTTTGGGAGGAAGTTATTGAGGTCCTTCGTCAAGTCCAAAGAGAAAACGGTATTTAGGAAATAGTAATGATAAGTGAACTAACTTTTTAAACTTTCATTTTAAAATTTATTACGCATAATTATGAATAGAATGCCAAATTCGTTTCAAAATTAAAAAAAAATACATAGTTAAAATATAAAGAGGGTTCAAATGCCTTATTTTTTGTGTTTCCATTATACCTCTATTTTTAAAAACTTTAATAACTCAAAATTTAAAACTTAAAGTCAAAATAAAACCAGTAGATATGATCTATATGGATTTCACTATGTGCTCCTAAAAAATATCACGTTTCAGTTTTGTTTTATGCGAATCAATAAGTTGAAAAATGAACATCTATAAATTATCTACATCAGTACATTTTTTACAAACGTCTTGATGACAAGCACAATAAAGTTGAAATATTATAATTTTTACACATGCTTAGATAAAATGATGTAGATCATATCTAATGGTTTTATTTGACTTTGAAGTTTTAAATTTGAGTTATTAAAGTCGTAAAAAATGAGGCATGATAGAGGCACAAAAATGAAGGCATTGAACCCTCCTCTTTTCAATGCACATTTAAGTATAACATCAATGTGTGTTTGGCTATTTGTCAATAAACATTTAATCAGTGTTTTTTTCAAAAAGTTGATAAAAAAATAATTGGAAATTGTTAAGAGACGAGAAATTGGAGGCTACATCCTACATATAATATATATATATATATATATATATAGTTTTGTCGGAGAAAATATATTTTGGACATTAAACTTTTATTTCTTCAAGTAATATGCACTTGACCCATTAACCTCGTAAATTAAAAAAGAGACAATGAAGCTTTGCTTGCATTGTTTTCCTGCAAGTGAAATAATGTAATGCGGTCATTGTTCATCAGTCAGGACGCGCAAATTTTAGAATGTTTCATACAGTACACAGCAGAAACAAAAAGGGAAAAATAAAATAAAATAAAATACAGAAGCAAATAACCTTTCAGCAAAGGAAAGACTTTGTCAACACAGTCTGTTGCTGCGATGGCGTGTGGGCCCCTGCCAGCCCATTTGCACACTAACATTCGCTAAAAGTTAAAACTGAAAAACCCACTTGTATTTTTATTCATTTAAATATTCATTAGTTTGTCAATGGCAACTAAATTAAACTATGTATATATAGGTATTCTTTAAATCAAAGGAAAGGAAAGAAACAAATTATATAAAATATCTATGGAGTATCTGAACTTTATATTTTATCTGATGCTACTTGACTAGGAAATTTCTCCCATCAATCTTCTTCAATTTTCCTACTTAAAAACTGTTGAAATCTTTCTTTTCTTGCAATTAGTAAACCAGAAACAAAAGGAAACCAACTGCCATCTCCAATGCTATCAATCCAAGAGAAAGTGCCATGCCCGACATCAAATGCCGGATGCACGGCAATTGCCGATCAGGAGCTCTCTGCTCTCCTAAAATCTCAATTCAGACTTACTCAGACCACCTCCTCCATACCAACCACTGTTTCTTTCGAAAGCCGCCTCGACAAATGGTACTCATACTTCCATTCCCTTTGCAAAATAATGCCCCATTACACCGTGGCGCTCGAGCGGTCCTGCCTTCAGTCCCTTCATTTCACCTGGCAAGACTCCTTCAAGCCATTAAAGAAGCACTCCCACACCTCGATTGGTTCAGAAAAAATTGCGGTTGTGTTCAATGTAGGCGCAGTGTACTCGCAAATGGCAGCTGCGGAAAATCAGGGGACAGTTGACGGGTTGACCAAGGCATCCAAAGCATTTCAGAGTGCAGCAGCGGCATTTCGGTATCTAAGGGAGACATTTGGGGGAGGTGAATCAGTTGATGTTTCGAGGGAATGTGTGAACATGTTGGAGACGCTCATGGTTGCTCAGGTGCAAGAGTGCTTTTTTAATCGGGCGGTTAGCGCCGGTATATCGCCTACTAATTGCTCGAAGGCTGCAAAGCAGGTAATAATTTTTTCAATTTGAAAATCCACAAACTCAACAAAAAGCTGGAAAATAATTCAATTTCCTTTTATCAAATGTTTTTTGTTTACTTGAATAGGTCGGGTTATACTACGAAGAGGTTTTCAATGCACTAAGCATCGCACCACTCAATCAACACTTTGACAAGGGATGGTTTGCACATGTACAACTCAAAGCGTCACAATTCTACGCCGAATCTTGCTACCATTACTCTCTACATCTCCATGAAAATGATCAAATTGGAGAAGAAATCGCACGATTACAGATGGGCATCGACCGCCTTAGCAGCACAAAGAGAGCCGTCATCAAAGGCGCTTCGCTTCTCTCATTGATGTCATATCAAAACTAAAGAACAACATGAATTCACAACTTGAGAAAGCAAAGAATGAGAACAATAGCATTTACTATATGAGAGTTCCGACCGCTGGCTCCTTAAATGATTTGCCGACGTATGTCCCGGAAAGACCGAGACCACTGGAGAGCCTTGCGGCTCTCGAACAATAACGCAACATTGGTTGTAAAAAAATGATATGATAAATGAAGAAAAACTCAAGCCCCTCCTTTGCCCCAATTCCCCGATTTCGAATCTCAAGTACCTCAAACTTTGATTTGGATTCGGACCGTCCCATCAAAATAGACAAGAATATTAAAGGAATCCCGTGAATTCTATTTTTTTTCATTGTTTTTAATAAAAGCATCTAATTCATAATTGATCGTTTTAATCATGAGAAACAACTATTTCCTGTTAGTAGATAAATCAATGGGCTTTATTTGAAAGCCCATGGGATGGAATGGACTCCTCTTTGGTCTTTAGTAGTAAGCGCGCACAGCGCATATTAAAAGCATCAAAAGCTACCCATCTCCTATATCGCTTTACATCCATCAGATACGCATCGGACGTTCAAAGATTATCCGAACGAAATTTTGCGTTGTTTTGGTCTGTACGGTTTGCAATTTGTGACTATATTTTTTACGATGAGAGCATTTGAACATGGTGAGTATAACTAGGGTGTTTCTAAGTTGACTAAGTCTTTTTATGAAGTCAACTCTAAAATTTATTAGATTAACTTTAAATTATAAATTTGAACCGTTGAAATCCATCTACTCGTTCTTACGAGTGATGCATTTACATACAAAAAAATTAAGTTTTTATATTAATTTTGTATAGAGTCAAGTGGTAAAAAACGTTTAAAAATGAATACATTAAAATTAATTTCTAAACCTTCTAATTTTGACCGTTTGACTTCATACAAAATTAATTCGAAAATTTACGCATCACTCATAAGATAGATGGATTTTAACGGTTCAAATTCGTCATTAAAATCAATACAATTGATTTTAGAATTGAATTCACAAAGAGACTTGATAAACTTAGAAACACCTAGTTCTACTCTTTGAACATGCTATATATATTATATATATATATATATATATAATATATATATATATTATAATATATATATATCTATATATAATATAGAATATCTGTATCTATGTGTTTCTAAGTTTATCAAGTCTCTTTGTGAATTCAATTCTAAAATCAATTGTATTGATTTTAATGATGAATTTGAACCGTTAAAATCCATCTATCTTATGAGTGATACGTAAATTTTCGAATTAATTTTGTATGAAGTCAAACGGTCAAAATTAGAAGGTTTAGAAATTAATTTTAATGTATTCATTTTTAAATGTTTTTTACCACTTGACTCTATACAAAATTAATATAAAAACTTAATTTTTTTGTATGTAAATGATCACTCGTAAGAACGAGTAGATGGATTTCAACGGTTCAAATTTATAATTTAAAGTTAATCTAATAAATTTTAGAGTTGACTTCATAAAAGACTTAGTCAACTTAGAAACACCCTAGTTATACTCACCATGTTCAAATGCTCTCATCGTAAAAAATATAGTCACAAATTGCAAACCGTACAGACCAAAACAACGCAAAATTTCGTTCGGATAATCTTTGAACGTCCGATGCGTATCTGATGGATGTAAAGCGATATAGGAGATGGGTAGCTTTTGATGCTTTTAATATGCGCTGTGCGCGCTTACTACTAAAGACCAAAGAGGAGTCCATTCCATCCCATGGGCTTTCAAATAAAGCCCATTGATTTTATCTACTAACAGGAAATAGTTGTTTCTCATGATTAAAACGATCAATTATGGAATTAGATGCTTTTATTAAAAACAATGAAAAAAATAGAATTCACGGGATTCCTTAATATTCTTGTCTATTTTGATGGGACGGTCCGAATCCAAACTCAAAGTTGAGGTACTTGAGATTCGAAATCGGGGAATTGGGGCAAAGGAGGGGCTTGAGTTTTTCTTCATTTCTCATATCATTTTTTTACAACCAATGTTGCGGTATTGTTCGAGAGCCGCAAGGCTCTCCAGTGGTCTCGGTCTTTCCGGGACATACGTCGGCAAATCATTTAAGGAGCCAGCGGTCGGAACTCTCATATAGTAAATGCTATTGTTCTCATTCTTTGCTTTCTCAAGTTGTGAATTCATGTTGTTCTTTAGTTTTGATATGACATCAATGAGAGAAGGCGAAGCGCCTTTGATGACGGCGCTCTTTGTGCTGCTAAGGCGGTCGATGCCCATCTGTAATCGTGCGATTCTTCTCCAATTTGAATCATTTTCATGGAGATGTAGAGAGTAATGGTAGCAAGATTCGGCGTAGAATTGTGACGCTTTGAGTTGTACATGTGGCAAACCATCCCTTGTCAAAGTGTTGATTGAGTGGTGCGATGCTTAGTGCATTGAAAACCTCTTTCGTAGTAATAAACCCGACCTATTCAAGTAAACAAAAAACATTTGATAAAAGGAAATTGAATTATTTTCCAGCTTTTATGTTGAGTTTGTGGGATTTTCAAATTGAAAAAATTATTACCTGCTTTGCAGCCTTCGAGCAATTAGTAGGCGATATACCGGCGCTAACCGCCCGATTAAAAAAGCACTCTTGCACCTGAGCAACCATGAGCGTCTCCAACATGTTCACACATTCCCTCGAAACATCAACTGATTCACCTCCCCCAAATGTCTCCCTTAGATACCGAAATGCCGCTGCTGCACTCTGAAATGCTTTGGATGCCTTGGTCAACCCGTCAACTGTCCCCTGATTTTCCGCAGCTGCCATTTGCGAGTACACTGCGCCTACATTGAACACAACCGCAATTTTTCTGAACCAATCGAGGTGTGGGAGTGCTTCTTAATGGCTTGAAGGAGTCTTGCCAGGTGAAATGAAGGGACTGAAGGCGGGACCGCTCGAGCGCCACGGTGTAATGGGGCATTATTTGCAAAGGGAATGGAAGTATGAGTACCATTTGTCGAGGCGGCTTTCGAAAGAAACAGTGGTTGGTATGGAGGAGGTGGTCTGAGTAAGTCTGAATTGAGATTTTAGGAGAGCAGAGAGCTCCTGATCGGCAATTTGCCGTGCATCCGGCATTTGATGTCGGGCATGGCCACTTTCTCTTGGATTGATAGCATTGGAGATGGCAGTTGGTTTCCTTTTGTTTCTGGTTACTAATTGCAAGAAAAGAAAGATTTCAACAGTTTTTAAGTAGGAAAATTGAAGAAGAATTGATGGAGGAAAATTTCCTAGTCAAGTAGCATCAGATAAAATATAAAGTTCAGATACTCCATAGATATTTTATATAATTTGTTTCTTTCCTTTCCTTTGATTTAAAGAATACCTATATATACATAGTTTAATTTAGTTGCCATTGACAAACTAATGAATATTTAAATGAATAAAAATACAAGTGGGTTTTTCAGTTTTAACTTTTAGCGAATGTTAGTGTGCAAATGGGCTGGCAGGGGCCCACACGCCATCGCAGCAACAGACTGTGTTGACAAAGTCTTTCCTTTGCTGAAAGGTTATTTGCTTCTGTATTTTATTTTATTTTATTTTTCCCTTTTTGTTTCTGCTGTGTACTGTATGAAACATTCTAAAATTTGCGCGTCCTGACTGATGAACAATGACCGCATTACATTATTTCACTTGCAGGAAACAATGCAAGCAAAGCTTCATTGTCTCTTTTTTAATTTACGAGGTTAATGGGTCAGTGCATATTACTTGAAGAAATAAAAGTTTAATGTCCAAAATATATTTTCTCCGACAAAAATATATATATATATATATATATATATTATATGTAGGATGTAGCCTCCAATTTCTCGTCTCTTAACAATTTCCAATTTTTTTTTATCAACTTTTTGAAAAAACACTGATTAAATGTTTATTGACAAAATAGCCAAACACACATTGATGGTATACTTAAATGTGCATTGAAAAGAGGAGAGTTCAAATGCCTTCATTTTTTGTGTCTCTATCGTGCCTCCATTTTTTAAGACTTTAATAACTCAAAATTTAAAACTTCAAAATCAAAATAAAACCGTTAGATATGATCTACATCATTTTATTTAAGCATGTGTAAAAAATTATAATATTTCAACTTTATTGTGCTTGTCATCAAGAGTTTGTAAAAAATGTACTGATGTAGATAATTTATAGATGTTCATTTTTCAACTTATTGATTCGCATAAAAAACAAAACTGAAACGTGATAATTTTTTAGGAGCACATAGTGAAAATCATATAGATCATATCTACTGGTTTTATTTTGACTTTAAAGTTTTAAATTTTGAGTTATTAAAGTTTTAAAAAATAGAGGTATAATGGAAACACAAAAAATAAAGGCATTTGAACCCTCTTTATATTTAAATATGTATTTTTTTTAATTTTGAAACGAATTTGGCATCTATTCATAATTATGCGTAATAAATTTTAAATGAAAGTTTAAAAAGTTAGTTCACTTATCATTACTATTTCCTTAAATACCGTTTTCTCTTTGGACGTGACGAAGGACCTCAATAACTTCCTCCCAAAAAATAAAAAATAAAGAATTTCATACCTCTCAGCATTTCTTCCAATTTGGTATAGAAGAAACTTGGTATTCGTCGGAAAGTGTACAAGAAAGTTCCTTTCTTTCCGAAAATGTACCAGTGGACGGGAATATTTATTTTATAATTCAACGGGCTACTTCAAACGATGATGAAAATAAGCGATGCTTGTATTATGACCAAATACTAATTCAAAATTCAAAAGGCTCGTATGATGTCTAAATGCAAAGCATATAACATCAACTACAAAATACACAAAATTATGCTTCCAAAATTGAATCTACCAATATCACAAAATTTTCCTCTAGATTTTAACTATTGTTAAATTAAGCAGATATCTTTGCCTTCTTATTACGCCTCGGCTTCGTCTTCGGCTTCCTCTTCTTTCTTGACATGTTATTTTGTTTTTTCGCATCATTGGATGCTGTTTGACGTTTGCTGTTTCCTTCCTCATCCGAGGGCAATTCTTCTTCAACATCTCCTTCGTCTTCTTCATCTGAGCTCAAAACCAAGTCTTCTACTATATCATTCTCTTCGTCAGCTTCTATATCATCTTCTCTCTGTTCGATACTTCTCTTCTTCTTATTCTTTTTCTTTTCTATATCAACCCTGCATTATAACAAAAATCAAGAGTAAGTCCTCACAGCAACATTCCACTACAACAAAAGCAGATAACTGGTATCTTTCCAAGCCAGTTAGTCAGGCTTCCAATCCCACTTATCACAGATTTAATTCTAATTGGGATTTTATGAACTACATGTATTTGAATTTGCTGCATCCTCTGAGATATCTCAACCTTTGAGTTGATCTGTGAAAAAAACAGGACCCTTCAAATCTTTTCTGCACGAATCTCAAAGCACAATAATAATGACCCCCTGCATTCATAATAGGCACCCCAAAAAATTTGGCCAGCTTTAGATAAACTGAAAATTTGAGATATCTCATAGGATACAGACACCATATATTTAGGGCGCTTAGCTCAAAAGAAATAAAGAGGGGGAGAAAGGGAGGGAGTGAGCGAGTGAGCAGCCACTGCTAAGGTTTGAGAGAGAGAGAGAGAGAGAGATTAAAAACAAGTTGCGCAAATATAAAGAGAAAAAATATCCAAAATATTACTGAGATTTCTTCTTTTCAGGCAGCCATGATGAGCTGAAAGCTGCTTTGCCTTCCTCTTCATTCTCTTCATCATCTTCTGACAGGTTGTCAGCAAATACTGACGACTCAGCACCAACTATTACACTGTCATAAGAAAATTTGAAAAAATATAAATGAACTATAATACAAAAAAAAATTCAAACAGCGATTCAACTTGTTCAAGTATGTTGCATGTCTCATAAATAAATGAAAGACGCAGGATTACCTTTTCTCAACCAATGAATCACGCATCAGTTGGGTCTTCTCTCGCAACTCTTCACAAATGCTGAAAGAAGCCCTTCCATTTTCCTTTTCAGCCTAAGAAACATTAAACAACTTAACATTAGTAAAACTAAACCCCCTCGAACCATCACACTAACAAAGAGAAACAGAGACAAGATGAGAGTACCTGAAGAAATTCCTCCACGGCAGGATCATTTGGTGAAAAATCAACACCCGCCCGTTTCGAAACGGTGAACTCAACATTGGCCTCAACCTATGATAGAGCATACAATGACAACCCAATGAAACAAATGACAAAAATAGGATAAAATCAATTGGCCATGTCACTCTCTCCAAACTGTCCATTAAAACTTCTCTAAACAGTCCAATATATCCTCCCCCCCCCCCCCCACGCACCCCCCCCCCCCCCCCCCCCCCACCCCCCCCCCCCCCCCCCCCCCCCCCGCCACCCACAAACCAAATAGAGAAAATGAATAAAATAGACAATAAACTAACAGATATGTTGCATTTTCTCAACCCATTATTTTGTTTCTAAGAGTCAACCACATACCTGACGAATGAGGTCTTTGATTTCCTTTCTGAACGTTCAGCCTTAATGGTCTTAGAAAAGGACTTCAGGCGAACAAGAGGTATAGACGATAGTTCAAAGAAGGAAACGGAGTAACTCCACTGAGAGAGATGCTGTGGCCAGCTCCTCTATAATAGCATGAATGCATGCCTCCTGAAATGATCTTGTCTTACTGTATTCTTGTCTACCTGTAAAAAAAAAAAGTTATATAAAGTTCTGCAATATTACTCATTTATTCAATTATATTTTAGGAGATGTTTTATGTATACGGAATGCAACTATGTGGCACTTATTAGGTAAAGAAAACCAATTGCTATGAATCAATACATTCAGTGCCTAAAAAGTGAATGATAAAACAGAGAATAACCTGTTTAACACTAAGTAGATTGATCGCTTTACCAACCCCGCCTGTTGGTGCGTTCCTTAGCTCCTTCATCTCCAGCATGTCAAGAAGAAGAGATGAAACCGGTATGAACGTACCCAGTTGCCGAAGCAATACGATTGAGCATGCGAATGCACCTGAGTCTCAGAGGAAAGTACCGCACTGTTGGTACCAAGGTGGCTACCCCTTGTATTATTTGAGTTAGTGGGTATGCAAGGGGCTTGAAATCGGTATCTGAATTGTATGTACAAATCACACTTGTCCAGAGCTCAAGGCAAAATATGTACTGCCAGTCATATACCTTTTGGTAGGCTTTCTGAAAGTAAGAGTGAAAATATTATCGTCTATACTCCTTGTGAGCGTTTTTTATATTTAGTAGTGTACATTTGAAAACCTCATTGTTTTTCTATGTACATCAATAAAAGATGAAAGAAATACAGCCCCTTCCCCCCTTTAGAAAATTTAGATGTATCTATCATGCCCCTCATTTCCCAGTTTCGTTACATGAATGAGCAAACTATTATTCACTATATTCTCTCTGAAGCTCAGGGAATCTGAGCGATAATATTGATGTGCAACATTTTTTCATATCTTGAGTGTGACCCATAACATAATTTTCATTTTCCAAAATGTGAAAGCGTTTTGATTGCAACTACTAGGTCAGGCCTTTTTGAATTTGAGACAACGACATGAAACCAAATTCCTATGAATTTCATATATCCCTAGTATAAAAGAAAAATAAAAAAAGAACTGCTGACATGATATTTTATCAAATATGCATATATTATATATATATATATAAATCATGGAGATAAAAAGCTCACCTCCATTTGATTTTTATTAGGCTTGCTTTCTCTATCTTTCTTTCCTTTCCTTTTCTCATTTACGACCTAGATACAAGCAAATTTGAAATAATTAGATGAAAATGCTTGCTCTTATACACTCCAAAATAATAAAGACATCATACTCGTGACTTATACATGGTATCAGATTGTATGAGTAACGTAGTTAAGCAACTAATCTGCATCGGAGTACCAGTTTGTAAATATTTGTTAGTATGAAATTGTACCTGTCATCATTTCAGTAAGCAATTTCAATTGTATCACTATTTATACTGTAATTTGTATGTTGCAATTCATGCATAGATTCTTTTCTGTTGTTCTTTTAACATTGACATTATTAATCTAAAAATCTAAAAAACCAAAGAAAACCATGTCTAGATTTATTGAATGGTGTCTATTATCTGTAGTGACCATATAAAGGGTTGTACGCCATTGAAAACAAATTTCATCTTTAGTACACAGATATACTTAAAAAAGAAAGGTCAAAAAACAAAAAATGCACTTATACCTTTGGTCCCTTTTCAGTAAGGACACCACGAAGAACAGTTGCCATCTGTCTTATAAAAAGAAAGGCCAACTGGTAAACAGCTGGCGGATCCACGCCACACATCTCTGTTATACAATTTCCGAGAAACTGAATTTGCTGTAGCTTGGACATGCTAACCGATTTAGAAAGCTTGCAATTCATGATATAGGCCTTGTACACACCCCTAAGGCACATGTCAAGGCACTCAGAACCTAGCCGCACACACAGATCTCGAAGGAAGAGAAATGACATCACTGTAAGTGAGCCTCTTCCGGTTTCCCCATGTATGAATTATAACCTGTAGATATGGTACATTGCTAATTACTATAATGATTTGGTAGAAACTAACACATAGATAACATCAAATGAGCTTCTCATTTTTATCAACAACATGAGTCCGGACTGTACAAGTTTATGAAGAATACATATGAACAATTGATAAAAAAAATTCGAGGACTCTTTTGAATTTGGAAAAAATAAATCAAAGACATTATTGTCTAGCAAGAATTAGTTAGACCAACCAATATTGGTACATCAAGCAGTCCTGCATAAAGCAGACCAAGCCATTCAAAAAGAAAAGGAAGACAAGAAAATAAGCATTGAACCGCTTAATATATAGTGGTAACATTCTACTAACCTTAATATATTTTCTCAATAGAGAAGGGAATGCCGCTAAAACACAGCCGAGGCCTTGACACGCTTAATTGTAAAAGAAATCATCTGTTCATCTGTCATCTGGTTCAAGATATGATACGCGTTGCCAGATACACCCGCATCAAGCCCCCGTTGTCCTTCCACAACTAGTAGTTGTCAACTGAATAACCGTCTCCTTCTTGCCCCCAGTTTCAGGTGCTTTAAGAAGCGTGCGCAAGATCCCATCCATCTCATTTAATACAAACACCATCACCTTGTTAAAGACAGCACTAGAAATGATCCCTAACTTCTCAGAAGAATCATCGGTGTCCCCATTATCATCCCCATAGTGGCAAGCGGCACGAAGGCTTTCAGAAGGGATCTGATCGCTCTAACGCTCCCTCTAGATTTGATGTCACTGCACCATGAATCAACCATAGATGTTCGTGATGGGTTTCATGTGTGGTTTCTTTTTGCCTTTTGCAGGTTGATCTGATTCAATATCTTCCTCCATATCAGTCTCCAGATCCACCTAGAACAGTAATTATGGAAATAGTCATCAGTGGTGCATTTTGTTGAAGTTTCAAGCCACAAATGAGTTGTATTTACACTCACATCAGTATCTTCACCTTCATCTTTGAAATCCAGGAGCTCCTTCCTCGTCTCTTTCAGTACTTGTAGAAATCTGGGTCCTACCAAGAATTTTAAAGCTGCTTAGGTGCATAGAGAAGAAAAAAGTCAAACACATAACAATAACAACTGATATAACAAAAGCACTTGATTATTTATTTATTTTTCTGTATCTATCATGTTAAATACTTGCTATGAATGTGCCAAAGAATTTTTTTTTTTTAGTATCTTGTAGCTGTACCTAACATCTTACATAGTGTGGCAATTGCCTTAAATGTCGTAGTTAAATACTCATGTCCGAATTAGTAAAACAGTAAAGCAATCAACCAGGAAAGAACAAACTTTTCTTGAAGCAATTTATAGCTGTTGCTCATGTTGTTTGGCATTGGATCCAGATACAATTTCTTCATTTTCCATGCCACTGATGTCTGTAAAAAAATGCATTCCAACCACAAATCGAAACAAACAAATATAACCTCAAAAATATGCAAATTACATTTCAATTTCAGATGGAAATGCAAAGACAAAGTTCCCCAGCACATAAACATTCTTTATATTTGGTTTGTCAAGCCTTCCTCTATATCATAATCAATTATCATACAAGGCAGGTTACTCCGAAGGGAGAAACACTATCAATAATATTTGTATGAAAAATAAAATAATAACAAAAACTCAGATTGATTATGAAACAGTAGGTTTCTCCATCCCAACCTTTTACTTAAAAAAAAAAAGGAGAATACCTGAGCCCTCTGAATCTGACATGGTTGGCAGCGGAATCCAAGCTATTACTGGATTCTGAAAAATGAATAAATATATTAAAAAAAAAAGAGTACAATAACAACAAAAGGATGCACAGCCTAATTTGGCGAGACCGTGATGTTCCACGCAGAGAACTCACCCGATAGAGAAAGTGGTGATGGCGGGGCTTCGGACCTTAGGCGCGCGAAGGCGAGTTTGGAGCAGCAGAGAAGTAGGCACTGGAAGAAGAGGAGGTGAGGCCGTGAGGGTGAGGGCAACTGGGAGATGCGGAGAGAATTAGGGCTCAGAACTCGACTAAGCCCTAAACCCTAAACCAAGCCGTGCCACTCGACCCCGAAGAATTCACATCCTCCCCGGTACCGTAATAGGAATCTTTTACAATTATTGGATCTGGACCGTTCTTTCTAACTTGGCACGATCTCAAAGCCCAATAATACTGTCCTGCACTTGCCCGAATCTCAAAGTGGCTGAGAGTTAATCTCAAACCGTAGAGTGAAGGGAATCTTTTACAGTAACGGAGAGGATACTTGTTCCTCGACCGAACCAGAGCGAGTTGGCTTGTTTCAGCTCGGTCCCAGATCTAAATAGAAATATCAGAGCAACAGAGAGTTTTTAATCTGATGTGGCAGTTTCTAATTAGTTTTAGAGATGTGAGAAAATTTCTTATTAAGAAACTGTTTATAAATTTCATGCTGATTAAATAATTGGATCAAATTATTTTTTTTTTTAATTTATTGCTTATGTGGTTAATAAAAACTCTAAAATTAATTTCAGAGAACGTGAGAATTATAAATTTTAGAGATTTTAATTTCTAAAAGATAATTAACAGTTATTTGTTGGAATGCAGATGCTTTGTATGCTTCACCGAAACAGATCGAGTTGGCTCGTTTTCAGATCGGTCCAAGCGAGCGAACTTTTATCGAACTCGTTACGAGTCGATATGAGCTACAATTTCTTTGGTCCCCTCGACATGGAAATACGCTGGGTGGGCTGCACGCTAAATGACCGGTTGTTCTCTTGGGTTCGAATAAGCTGCTCGCTTAATGGGCTACACGCAAAATTCATCCGGACTCGATCCGATTGCATTAGTCAAATTTGTATAAGGGCCGAATTTCACACCGTACCCGCGATATATTTGGACGGCAAGTGGGTCTGTGAGTGTGAGGTGTGCCAGTTCAGTTGATGATCTAATTAATTTTTGGTTAAATAGAATAATGGAGGAGTTAGCGGTTTCGAACGGCTGCTTAAGAATAACGCGTTAATTTGGCTTACCTCTGTTTCTCATCAACGGCTGCATCTCGCATGATAGTACATTATCACTAGTCATATATTTTGTTGATGTCGCTAAACAACAAAGTACTAAAATATAAGAACGGACATCATATCCGTAACATAGACCAATTCACACCAGCACTACTTGATACAATATAATATAGGTACTTACAAGTACCATTTGGCACCAACTACAACTAACGCCTTTCCAGCAGAATACCACGATAATAACGTAATCGAACCAAGGGACATAGGGTAGGAGTACAGGGGGCCGTGTTCAAGGTGCTCTCCCTCAACACAGAGGAGGGCAGGGCACACTAGTAGACGAGGGCACAAAGATAGTAACAACTTTAGACCCCTGTTAGGAAACAAAAGTATCAGCAGCATTCTTCGATCATCTCTTGTCCAAACCCAACACAAGATGCTATCCTTCGAATCACCTCTGAGCGCTCCTCCTGTACCAGTAAATCAGTAGACTGTACTGGAAAATTGAGTATATCACTAAGCAAAATTCATGATAACTTGAATAGAGAATTACCATTTCTGGATTCCGTTTATGTGTTAATTGACACGAATATGACGTGCGGATGAGTCTAGATTGACTAACAAAGGTAATTCATCACTTATGCATTACTGTACATAAATTTTACATACTGTACATTTATGCATTTGAAACACATCATCTCAGTTATTTTTGAAACTATTACATTTCAAGTTTTATTATTTCTGATTTAGTTTTGAGGTCATACGGATGCTCGAGGATATCAGAAAAATGCTCATATATATTATAATACAAACTACATGAACTACATTTACTAAAAAGGTACAAAACCACAACCGTAAAATCATACATCGTTCATCAATAGCAGACTCTAATTTTCAAAAGCATATAATTGATGATATGATATTTATCATCTGATAAATCTTAAGATTGTACTAATTTTTTATTATATTCTGTTATTTAAACTAATTCTTGTTTAAAAAAATAGTTTGTAGAATTGTAAATTTTATTTAAAATAACCATTTACACGTATTATTCACGTATCTTGCCATGTATAAATCACATACCACTTGTGCACACTATGCAATGTGCAATGATCATCCGCACATATTAAAAACTTCATTTTAAAACATTGTATTTGTCTATATAACAATATTTCCAGTTCAAATTTTCACTCACCAGCTTGACAAGTTCACTTCTTTTGCGAATGTGAACATCAAATGTTCAGCAAGTACTATCAAACGCGTGTTGGAAAAAAAAATTACGACCTACAATCAAGCTAAATAATGACATCTAGTACATGTATTAAATAATGCTATCTAAATAGTACATGTATATCACGCAATTAAACGTGCAAAAATGCTGCTCTCACCCAAGCACTATAAATCAAGACCTACCCTTATTACTTAACCGCAAATCCATTTTTATATTCATAGCGGCAAGCTCAGCCGCCAGGTACCGATAAACATAAGGCATGGCGACCGTCTCAATCCCCTTGCTAGAATTACACGAGAGACACATGAAATTCTTTTGTTCTTTGATCTTCGGAAGGCCTAGCTTCTCTCTGCTCACCTTTTTCGGGGGAATTGTTGTTGATGTAAGAACACTCCCGCAAGATGAACACACTTCAGCAATGTGATAATCCGAGCACGAGTGAACCCGATCGTGTAGGAGGTAAGCAGCCCCATGTGCAATAAGGGAGTCGCGTTCCATCTCACCAAAACGGATCCCACCACCCCGTTTCCTCCCTCCAATTGGTTGCCTTGTAATTTGGTCAACAACACCAGTAGAACGAACCTGGAGTTGTAAAGGACGTGCCAGTGTTAATATTGAGAAATTAAGGTTTCGCAAGTTTAGAAAGACGGTTCTGTGCCAGTCGTCCCTGGTTAGTATAAAATGTGATTCCTATTCATTGATGGCAATCTTGCAAATAGCACCCTGAAGTTCTTATACTTGCAACTCAGACCGTGGGATTTGTTTGATAACAGCACCAAGTTGTTAGACAGAGATTGCACCTTGGAAAAATATTTTTTAGTTTGGATCAAGTCCGTACCAATGGAAACCAAGCAACACATTAAAAGAGAAGTGGCGCTATGGTACTATGCATAGCATAGATTGGTCCATACTATAGATCAATAACTTCATTTTCAAAGTCCAAACAGTCGATCTGAACAGTTCAACATGAACTCCGTATAAAAATGTACTTGCATACTAAATTTTATATTTTTTAGAATATTTTTACTATTTTTTTAGATAGGTAGAAAATCATTATTTTTAAATGGTCTAGAATATTTAGATGAAGTGTTTTTCTACCTATCTATAAAAATAGTAAAAAACATTCCAAAAAAAAGTAAAATTTAATCTCCTGAGTACAGTTTCTAGATTTTTTAGAATATTTTTACTATTATTTTAGATAGGTAGAAAATCATTATTTTTAAATGGTCTAGAATATTTAGATTAAGTGTTTTTCTACCTATCTATAAAAATAGTTAAAACATTCTAAAAAAAGTAAAATTTAATCTACGAGTACAGTTTCATATGAAGATCATGCTGAACGGTTAGGATCGACTGTTTGGACTTTGAAAATGGAGATATTGATCCATAGTACAGACCAATATGCACTATGCATAGTACAGTAGCCTCACTCTAGTTGAATGGTTGCAAGCCCCTAATACCCCATACAAGCTCATCAATACCAATATTCAGTGGATTAAATTAATGCAACAAGACTTGTTCTCTGGGCAAAAAAAGAAACAAGTAACATTAAAAGTTTTTACCTGATACTTGTCTGAGACCATGTGGCGGAGACGCTGATAATAAACGGGCCCAATGAATATCTCACAAGTCATCTCTGTACCAAACACACCACTATACAGTACCTCTGTCCCATGGTAGTTAAAACCATGAGCTGTCAGAAGTGGGCCCAGTTCATCAACCACAGAACCTGATTTTTTCCTTTTACCTTGGTTTTATCATCTTCCTTTACTGACGAAGAAAATGGAGTTGCATCTATGAACTTCCCATTCAGACTACCACCCTATAGAGATTATAGAGAAATGTGTTTTGTAATTAAATTTAAATATATCTAAAAAAGAGCTCTTTGAAACAAAAAAAAAGGGTAATCAATTTGTTTAATATCTGGTTCAAAGGCAATTCATGTGCACCCAGAAAAAACTCAAAATATCATCTTATAAAACCACAAAAATGACAAGCATGCATCTTACAATATTTAGAAAACTTCCCTGTATGGATATGAACCATAATAAACTTCATAAACAAGAATATACAGCTTCATAAAAATATTTCCTACTTCCTAAATATCAGCATGCATCGCATCCGCATAGCCTCTCTACATGAATGATAGAGAGGAGAAATAGTTTGTCGAAGATTCAGAGGAAACAAGTGACATTTGTAGCAATTACAGATATAACCTTCTAAATTCAAAGGCACACAGTAATTCGAGATGACCATGAAAATTTCGAAATAAAAGGATTGACAAATTTTTGTTACCTTGGCCGCAATAGACTCTAAAAGCATGGCGATGGTCATACGAGAGGGGAAGGCATGTGGGTTTATAATGAGATCCGGTCGCATACCCGTTACAGCTGAAAACGGCATATCCACATCTGGCCAGAGCTGAGAGCATACACCCTTCTGCCCATGCCTGCTACTGAACTTGTCTCCTATTATCGGGTTTCGGATCTTGCGGCCCCTAATACTTACCTGTCAAGGGAAAAGAACAATGAAGTTATCTCAACATAAGTAGGATTTTTTAAAATTCATAACAATAAACAGTGCATCTCGTCTACATACATTCAATACAAAACTTATTAAGTGAGTGTATATCAAGGAGTAAGAGGAATACGAAGATATACACAACTTATGCATAGACCTAGCTTACCGTTTGAAGAGCATTTTTTGATTTCGTCCCGTTAAGAGCAACATAATCAATAATCATCGACTCCGTACCCTTCAGTGTAATTGGCTTTGTAACACCAGTCAGTGTGTTGTGCGTGCTATAAAATGGCTCTCCAGGATTAATTGTCTGTTTAAAAATTGCCGAACTCCATCAAAAAATGTATAATAAGTAAAAGAAAAACACTAAGTGTGCAGTGTGTACTATATAAAGGCTCTCAAGAATTAATCGTCAGTTAAAAATTGTCAAATCTATATGGAAGTACATACTTAAAAAGAAAAGAACTCGGAAATTTTTGACAAAAATTTAAAGAAAATGACAAAGATAAATAATCACCTGAGCAATGCAAGGAAGCCCATCAGAATCGATAGAGGATTGCATATTTCTATTAAGTATACTCCTTGAAAATATTTCTATTCCTTTCAACTCTCTTCCTTTCTCATTTTTCTTAGCCAGATCAATTGTGTCGGTCTAGGAAAAAAGACAAGAGATCACAAAAAGGAGCAAGTGTTATTCCTTAGCATACTTAGCAGACTAGGATTTGAAAGGCCAAACAATTGGATTGATGTGAATAAATATAACTAGAGTCTCACTGGCAGACTGTACTGCTAACTATTGTTAGTTTATTTATTCATTTAGCAGTGCTTTATCCCAGGAGAACTATCATTCTCCTGATATGCTAGACTATTGCGGCAACTGGCCAAGGCAGGTCTGGTTCAAGTTCTGGTAAGCTCATAAATATTTTATAATTTATTTATTAGGCTCAGATCCTAGTCAACCTCCCACCATGTCATAATGCTCCTTCCTGGAACTTACAGCACAGGCCATGGGTCAACCAGACCCAACCCAACCCACAAAAGTTAAAAAACTTTGGAACCATAATGTTGCTATATAAGCATGATTGTGCCATTTCCCAGTTGGATCAAGGTTGTGCTTAAGCTGTATCTTCCTTTAATTCTTTAGAGAGGGAATAACTTGATCCAACCCTTAGCACTTGCAGGTCATTTTCTTTTTCACTATTATAATCCTGTCCCGACCCAACACGAACACACTTCAACTATGCAGTTCCAACAAAATGCTTCATTTCTAGTCATGATCGATCAAACCCAAACCTGACCCAGCTCATCTGAGGTTCAGGAGAGTTTGAACCGGACTTACCTAGGTCATATCGACCCATCAGATCTGATTGAACTTGATGGTAGGGGTGTTCAAACGGTCAGTTCGGTTGAAACCAAAGTAAAATACCCAAACAAATTTTTTCGGTTTTAAAAAACTCAACCGAACCAACCGAATTAAAATGGCCAACCGAACAATTTAAACCGAATTAAATTTCGGTTTGTTCGGTTGAACCGAATAAGAGAGATTAAATTTCAAAAAGTCTAAAACTCAATACATACAACAATACATTAGTAATTTCATAGAAATAATGTCAAGATAAATACACACATTGTTCAATTCCATACAAAATATGTAGATATTCTAAGATATCCAACCAAAATAAAAGAAACCGATAATTGAACCAAACAAAATATAAACCATACTTGAACCAATATAATTCGGTCGGTTCGGTTTAGTCGGTTTTGAAAAGTCTAAACCGAACCGATCCATTTAATCCGAGATGATTTAAAAATTCAACTGAACTGATCCATTTAAACCGAATTTTTTCGGTTCGGTTGATAACCTAACAAACCGGACCATTTGGACACCCCTACTTGCTGGTTACGCAATGGGAAAGAAGTAAATACATAACAATTCTAAACAGTAAAAAGGTGAAAGGCTGAGAGACCTGATAGATGTGCCCGCGACACAACCCACGATCGACTGATGACTTGTTCAAAATCATGGCATCCTCCATATCATAGCTGAAATAGAAATATTGCAATGTGTTAACCAAATTAATAGTTACAGCTCCTGACTTAGCACCTTGGTGCGTTTACTGAATAAATTGGATTATAATACTCAAAACTCACCCAGTATATGCCAGCACTGCCACAATGGCATTCGTTCCATTTGGAAATTCATCCATGCAATACTTGCTATAGGTAGCAGTTCGCACAATAGGAGTTTGAGGTGTCTAAACAAAGAGATTCCCAATATCACAATATAAGAAATCATATGAGAGAGCTATCCAATATACATTGACAAATTGAACTTTGACAAGCATGAAACTCCTAGTACGGTACTCCAAACTGAAAATCTCAAGCAGTTGAAAACGTTCTTTTTGTGTAGGATTACTTGACAATGGGTCAATTTAACGATCTTGAAAGAGAAAAATTATAAACTACAACAAGAGTTTACAGATATGCTGTTGGGTTTGTACATAGCTTACCTATCACAATTTATGGATCCGAGTATTTTTTTTATAATTCATAAATCCAAGCTGTTGGAGACTTGATATCATTTATGAATGACAAACATATATAAAATCTTGTCATGGTTTCTTGCACATTACATCCAGATTGCCAAATTTTCAAGAGTCTATGCTACTATTCATAGCACCAATCAAACAGTACAATAGCTCCAAATCTCTGAGTTTGACATTCAAACAGCCAATCCATGCCACTCAATTCAAACTACATAACAAAATCTTGTTGGAAATCAGAATTTACAATTCTTTAAGATCTTTTACTATTTTTTTTTTTTTTTTTTTTGGGGAGGGTCGCGGGGGGGCGGGGGGTGCAACGTTGATTTCAAAACTAGAGATCGGTGCTATACATAATACCATAGACCCACTCGAATTTTTCAACCAAATTTCATTTATGATAACTTTCAATATTGCCAAACTAAATCCATTATGAATTAATGCTGACCCAACATACATACTGCTTTTAAAAGGTAAACTTAGTCAAAATTTCACAAAACCCAAAGACGACAAAAACCTACCTGGAGATGATACGCCTTAATATCAGACCGGTGTTTGAGCGCTTGTGCACAGAAGCCCATTGTTTGTTTTGCCATCTACAGGACCAAAGCATTGATCGTAAAACTCAAAAGTAAAGCCGTAATATAAGTCAATTTAATTATCTCCAACCATCTTTTTCAAGCCTAAAAAGTTATTGGGTCAGGTTGATACAGTCAGAATAAGAGGAAATGATACCTGGCACTGATACATATTACGTGGTGACTGATTGTGATCAGACCAAGGGGTAAGATTGGCAACCACACTTAGAATTGAAGTCGGGTGAATTTCTTCGTGCGTTGCAGGAAATGATTCTCTTCTCCCACCGTCTCCTCCATCTGGACATCTTATCTCCATAAAGGCCTGAATATATTTTTTTCAAACAATAAAACTCTGGCTGAAGTACACAAATTTCATATTACAACCTTCAAAACAGGAATATCATTCACTCAAAGGTTCAAATAGGATACCTTTCTTTGCAGTTCTACCTTTTCATGTCTAGTACAGTTGACATGTACCAGAACAAGTCAAGTAATGGCACAATTGGTACATAACTGGTTTGAACTATTCTAACACATAAGACAAAGAACATTCATACCTGTTCAAATGGCGCAATAAGCTCGATATTTTTACTCCCATCAGAAGAAAAGGAAATATTTTTCACTGGGCGAAGAAACCTCGATGGATTTGTGAACAAGTACAAGCCGGGGTAGGCACCACCAAGGCTCAAAGGCACATAGCCCACTTCCAAATCCTCCGGAATCTACAATAATCGGTTTCAAGCAACGCAGTCAATCACTGCAATATGTGTTTTATTTCCATCTAAAGTATTGATTTTGATCAATTAGAAGACAAAATGTTGTTGTCTTCCTAATATGCTAAAAAAATGTGGTGAACACCAGTCTTTTACTTGTAGTTGTATTACACAGTAATGCAATGCTTATTTTTCAATTAATACCAACTTAAGCTCAAGAAATACTTGGTGGTGCAGTTAACGCGACAATGCCACAATTCTATCACATTGTTTTTAACAATTATGCTCCATAAACACTCACCTAACCAACTAAGCTTCAATTTTACATTCAATAGTACAATTACTAAACCTGCACATTTGCTGTACTGGTTAAGCGGAATTAAATTATTAAAACAGACCCAAAATATATACATTTGGACTCTGGAAGGAAAAGAAAAGGACAAGAAAATTTCAAAAAAGCCTAACCGCAGATTCAGAGAGCTTCAATTTCCTTATATGCTGGACAACATTTTCTATTGAGTGAGAGGATATGGTGCCTACAACACAGCCATCTAGGAGAACAGTAAGAACCTCTGGGGGGCCTGCACGCTCAATTTTAGGAGCTATTGGGGTCATCCCGAGAGAGGCTAAAAGGGTCAAAATGGACATTTTCGTCCTCACAAAATCCTTCAACTTCCCATCAGAGTTGTAAAATGACGATACACCTGCGACAGTCCTAGAATGAATTAAGCAATGATGTAAAACAAAGAAACCATATTTATAATCCAAAACTGCTTATCTATGCTCCCAAAACCTAACCATTGGGATTATCAGCTAATAACAAAAGTTCAGAAACTATATTACCAACGATTTAATCATCCAAAAGCTACCAAATCACCCTATTATTACATAAAAGAAGAAAATCTTTATGTTTATTGGTTCATCTACGTGTCATATTCAACACAGCAGTCTAAACTTCAGTTATCAATTGCAGAGCATTCGAGAAGTACAACTTCAAGACTGTTGGGTGTTAACAAATCTGGTAACTGACAGTCTAATTTGAAAGAAACCTCAATACCACACTAATTACCAAGTCTACTGAGTTGTCTCATTTGTAGCTTTCATGTTATAAACTGAATATAACTCAAAGATTGTTGGGTGTTAGCAAATATGGTAACTGTGACTACATTGAAAAAAAACCCAATATCTCACTAACTACTGAGCCTAGTTTTGAAGTTCTAAAACTAAATGTAACAGTTCTGTGTGCATCTCCATATGTGCAAACATGTGTTTCTGTGTGTGTGTGTGTGTGTGTGTAGAGAGAGAGAGTTACGGCAGACAGCAGTCATATGATTTAGCAAACCACAAGGCGTGCCATCTGGTGTGTGAACAGGGCAGAGAAAGCCCCATGACCTAAAGACAGGCAATCATTACAGAACATAGCCAACAAGACAAATTTAAAAAATTATGTAACTGTAAAAAAGAGAACAAAGGAACCTAATACGTACTCAGGAAGCAGCTTTCTCACTGTGGTTACACGCATTTTTGTAAATGAAGTGCCTCTGTGCACTGCCCGGAAATGTGACAGGAAACGAAAATAATTGAGCCGTTCAGCCTGGACTGTCATCCCTTCTTTCTGTACATTAACAATGATTATACAGAATTGAAGAATAAAGTTATCCACTAATCCCTGTTTCAACTAGTCAGGTTTGAACTGATACTGTCAGGTAAATTTTTGAGAGGAAATGTCCTTGCCTGCTTCAGAAAATATGAGTATGGAAAGGTGCAAATATTGCTGTACATTATACTGGTTATATGTTACAACGTGATTAGTGTTGACCATTTATTTCAAATTTGATTGGTGTTCGATTCCCTATTATGTGGCAGTGTTAAAAACTATAATGATAAAAGTATACCTGAGGCAAGTCGAGACTTGACAAAGTATTCAATTTGCCAGTCCTTATCATACTTTCTATGGCTCTACCTACAGATGAAGATTTTGCACACACAATCTTCCTCACCTCCTTCACTGTAAACAAACAATATAGCATTTTCAAAAGGGAGATAAGAGCAAAAAAGTTCCTAACTGGACACGAGGTCCCTATATTAATCAATATAAAATTTAGGAGCAAACCATAATGCAAAGATAAGGAGGGTTCAAATGACTGCATTTTTTATGCCTCCATTTTTTTAAATTTTCTAATAACAAAAAGTTTAAAACCTATATGTCAAAATAAAACCGTTACATGTCATCTATATTATTTTCTTTACATGCACATAAACAAATTATCAATTTTCGGTTTTGTTCTTATATGAATCAATAAGTTGAAAAATCAACCTCCAAAATTTATCCATATCAATGTACTTTTGCAAGCCTTGATACCAATCAAAACAAAGTCGAAATGTCGTAATCTTTTATATGTGCATAGAGAAAATGATATAGATCAAATTTAATGTTTTATTTTGATATTTGAGTTTTAAATTTTAAGTTATTAACTTTTGAAAAATGAAGGTATAATGGAGGCATTTGAACCCCCTCCTCTGGAAAGATAAAGAGGAAAATATAATGACACAATAATAATAACAAGAAATTGAAACACATCCTACAAATTCCACAGCAATTAAAATGGAAATGTTAGGCTTCTGATTAAAGTATGTACAACATATACAATGTTAACTCACCATTCCCTAAATCAAATCTTGCACTCTTTTCCATCTCAGCATTAAGTAAATATCTTACATTTTTCAGCCAAGATTGAACTTTCTCCTGCATATTACACAACCTAGAAACCTTAAAGACATGCAGAGGGAAATATAACCACATATTTTACTGTCGAGTGTAGATATATAAAACTTGAGGATAAAAGCAAACTGCAACCTTGAGATAAACAGCTATGAGATGGCCGGGCATCAAGACCTCCTGGTTTTGCATGGCATCGGCATTATCTGGTGAAGCAGTCTGATCTACCAGTGCATACAACTTCTGAAGCATGAATCTATGAAAAAGGTTAAATAATTCTGTCATGTCTCTTTTAAAATTGAAGCAAATGGAGAAGAGCAAGTAACCTTTGCAAATGGTGTGCATATATTGGGAATGGCAAAGAAAAAAATGGAAAAAGCAGTCAAGAGGCAACTAACATGAGTAGATTAAATTTGTCATGGTTACTTGTAAGATGCACAAAGATATAATCCTTCAGAACAGCTTCAGCCACCTACAAATTATAAAGGTATGGAAAAATAAATGGAAATTCATCAGCCATATTTTTCATTTGTAGCACAATTAATGTATGAAATAAGGTTAAGTAGCTTTAAAAATACTATTAGAAATTCAAAATTTTAACGCATTGGAGAGTACCAAACATATTTTCAAAAAAAAAAAAAATGCTTAAGCAAACATGATATCCATGCCAAGTTAAACAATTTGTTGATAAAACCCGGCTATTGAGAAACACAAAAGCTAAAGATAAACTCATACAACGTCATAACTGTCTTTCTCAAACCCGGGCATAGCAGCTTGAAAGTACTCGCCTACATTAATCAGAAAAAAAGAAACAATTAACCTGAGAGTATAAGTAGCTGCAACATATGTGAACAAGAAAAATTTACGAGTACTGCCATGTACTGAGTCAGTACTCTTCTCAAAAAAATACCAAGTCAGGCAACTACAGTACTGTGGTTTCTCTGCTTTGCCAATTAAACCCAAGCAAGGCAAAACATTCCAATCTTGTAACTAATCCTCTACCGTAAGAAATTTTTCCTGAACTATCGAGTTCAGAAAAAGCTAACATATGCAGCTTTACATAAATGTTGGGTCCAAATTACAAAGAACCAAATAAAATCTATTATACAATTGAAATACCAATATGCTTCAAACACTGGTCTCGAGTGAAAATTTCGTGATCTTTGGATTCATCGAGAATTATCTGAGCCCTTTCACCAATCAATTGTGTACCGACAACACCCTTCTCATTCTTGTACTTCTCACTATAAAAACTAGTCAGACTTGTGTATATCTCGCGGTCATTTGTGTCAATTAGAGCCTGAAAAAAAAATATTTCTTTAGTTCCGTTTGGGTAACAGTGTGCAAATGTAAGGCGATCTTTTTGTTCCTTCTGCTATTTATCTTACATCTTTCTATTTTGCTAGCTTGAGATTTACATTGGGGTGAATAGAGCTTAACTTAGGTATAATTGTATCTACTGATCCCCTACTATTGATGTGTTATTTGCTTCTATTTTGCACTGCAACATTTAAGTGAAAAAATATGCACTTGTTTCCTCTAAAACTACAGGAGAACAAGCAGGTCATTATGGTAATCACTGCCTACATGAATATAATATTTCAAAGTTACGATCGGTAATACCTTTAAAATAATCCCTACAGGAAGTAAGAACTCTCTCCCTTCGATCCTGAACGGTAAAGAAGCATGTAAACAAGCTGACATATCACATAAATATAACATTGGACAGTCAAAAAGTAAAAACAAACAGAACTTCCTAAAGCAAATCAGTTAGAGCATTATTACCAGAAACCAAGTCTAGCACTTCCATTTTGAAGGTAGTACAACTTAGCTGTAACACCTGAGAGATCATCTCTTACACATCTAAAAAGACAAACAAAAGAAAGCGCCCAAATTAGCTTTATACTTGGAAGCCCCTGAAACTAACAAAAAATTGTTCCATAACAGACCAATGAAATAATTACAATATGCACCTAATAACAACAGCTTTGTCAGTGAACCCGGGTCCACGTCCACGGAATGAACTGCGCACCATCCCCATTGGCTGGAAACGGATGCAGTAAACAATATGACAAATATTGCACAAATTAATTATGAAAATTTCTGTGGTATTGCATAGAAGTAATCGACTCACATAGTTACGCTTTTGTATTATACAAAGCCGGCCAAGTCTCTCCAACCCACCACAAATGAAATACCTGATATTAAACCGAAAACGTAACATAAAAATTAATAATAAATGAGTGGAGGGTCTATTTTTTGCTAAACCATGCAAATGCCCAATGCTGCACAAAATATTCCATTAAGAGAACTACCATAAGCATATACCACCAAGCTATTTATGGATAGTAATACTTACCCACCCATTTCGGTCGCCTCTTCCTTGTGCGAAACTAATTGCTTAGCACTCGCACCTCTTAAGCTGCACAGTTTTGACTAAAAACAAAATGAAGTATAAGAAGTTAACCATATCTTTAGCTCATAAAATGCCAAATAAATAATAGTAAGACCCCAAATTTCAGATAAATTAAGTCGACAAAAGTACGAATCATGAATGATGAGAAAAGGAATTTCTTGGGAGTATTCATTTTGCCCAATTGGAGTAGTAATCTGACCTTCAACATTATTGGCATACTGCCAAAACTGACATTTTCTCTTATAATGGTTTTGTCATCATATTGCAAAGCAACCACACCCTTGAAGTCGCCGCTATATGTGGACCTTGCTATTCTACACTGATCACAAGCAAACACAACATACAGAAAAACATAAGTTAAAAAAGAGTATGAGAACTTGTGCAAGATATAAACCAAATATGATTCAAACCTCGTCAGGATACAAACGGATGTCATTATGATGTTCCTTCTTCAGAGGAGGTTGTAAAATGGCTTTCTCCACATAAAGTATCAGACACGTCAAGGAACATAAATATCAAAAATAAAAAATTCAAGTACAATTCTAAAAGGATATGAAAGGGGGGCAATTAATCAAGAGAAGTCACTAAAACAAATGTTGAAGAATGCAAATTTTGGGATAATTCTAAGTACAATTCACGATTTTACTCGGACTGGTTAGCTCAAGGATTGAATTTGAATAACTGCTATCACATGACACCATTAAATCTCTTGTTCTTTTTGTAAAGTTAGGACATAAGAGAATGCAAAATTGCAAAAGAAAGGATATTTCTAAGGTTGGTGTTATTCTGACTGATCTCAATTGCTCGAACCGAGGTGGCCGCCTTCTCCATGCCTTCATCGATAAAATAATCGAACGACTCAATATGCGGTCGAAACAGCTGCTTCAGCGCCTCGTAATCTGGTTTCGACTTGTGAGACATGGCGAAGTGTAAACGCAAGAGTAAAAAGGGGATAAGTGATGGAGGAGATGGTGGAGGAAGAGAAAGAGAAGTTTACAAGCTTGTTAGACCTCCTAGGAACAGAGGAGCAGGGAGGAAGAGAAAAACCCTAGGACGGCTGAGCTGAGCAAGGGTTTTGGAAAACGGGTAGGATCAATATGCAACCAAGTCCGCTACCCGATATAAAACGTCTCTACATCCTCTGAGATAGCGTGATTTTTCGGAAATCTCAACCGTTCAATACGTTCTGAAAGCTCAAATAATACTGGCCCCGCGCTATCCCCGAATAGGCACCGGACACGTCGGCCACGCAAAATATGAGATTATCTCAGAGGATACGCGCTCATATAAAATGAGTCTCTGAGAGTCTGAGTGTGAGGTAACAAAATGTTTCTAGTTAGATCTGAACCGTCCGAACAAAATCCAGTTCGAAGTGGAATGCACTTAACCTTTATTGGTGAGAATTCTGATCGGACGGTTCAAAATATTCTGTTATAATGGGTAGGTTAGATATAAATATCTTTCTTTGTAAAAAAAAATTTCGGATGGAGAAAAATCCAAGTACAAAATCGATAGGGACGGAGTCGAACTTTTCAAGTTATAGAGGTCAAACGTGAATAGAGATTAATTATATAAAATTCTTGCTGTGAATAGGATCATTTTACACTATCGTAACATTTTATTATAAATTATATATAAAACTAGTTACCTCTGTTGCGGCTACTATTTTGTTGGGCTATGAAATCTGTTTGGTTGTCTTGTTGGGACGATATTTTTGTTGGGACAATATTTTTTCTGGACTGTGTATTTTTTTCGCCTTTTTTTTGTTATGTAACTTGGTACTGGCTTTCTGTGCAGTATATCGCTGAAGATAATTGTGGATTGGGCGATAGTTTCTTTCTTTATTTTGGAAATAACCTATGGTTTGTTTTTGCTTGTTAAAATCACTTTGTTTGATATGAAAGAAACTTCCGAGGAACCTTACATCTTCTGATTTGAATTCCAATGCTCAACTATATATATGCTTTAATTAGGAGGTAGTGCAAACTAAGCATTCTTATCATTAAATGAAGTTCAAAACATTAATTTTCTTTATATAGCAAGTGCGACCTCAAATAGCCCTTTATTATAGTATGAAGAAAAGTCTAGTGATAATCCATATATCAGACAACTTTTAATGCTTTTGAGAAGTGAGTGTCTAGACAAATTCATCTTTTCAATGACCGTTTGATGTTGCCGCTCTCCTTACTATCGAGTCAGTTCCCCTCTATACCTGAAACATTAAAATGCATATACAATAAATTTAAAATCTGTACTCTTTTCATTTAGTCATAGTGTTAAATAGGTTGGCTTGGGGCTAAGCAACTGGCTTATGTTTGGGCCCAACTCTCCTATCTCAAAATCAACCTTATAAGTTAATAGCAAAATACTTGCCTTTGAAGTAACAGCTGTGAATTGCTGGTGGTGGGTAGAGTGTTCCCATACTCTTTGAGCATATAATTAGTATAAACCACTCTCGATTTATTTGTGGTACTTGGGGCGGCCAAATGAGTTTTTGCCAAATTTTATGCACAATCGCTACAAGTAGAGCAAATAAATATAGGCATTAGAAATTTTGGTAGACTGTGTAGTTAAGGAGGAAGAAAGAAAAGCAACTCCTCAAGATTTCACTAAAGCAATGCACTGCTTCGCAAATTTCTCATTTTGGATGACACCCAGGTAATGAGGAATGACTCACTTTGGTGATATATGTTGAAATTGAGTAGGGCCACTTTGTCAACTTTGACTAGCTGCGAACCGTCCGAAAATGGAAAGCAAATATATTGAAATTATATAGAAAAGGGGAAGGAAAAGAGCAATTCTTTAGTTGTTTTAATAGATCCACATGTACTACCTATTGATCGTAGGTATACTTGGATTTATAAGGATAGCGCAAATGAGAAAAAAAAATTATAAAAACTCAACATGAAATGGATTGAGAAAATATGATGTAAATGAAAAGTTTGATTATAAATTGTGTCTCTAAGTCTTTGATTGGATTTTAATTTTGGATTTTCAGCTTGGTCCTTGGGTCAGTTTGCACTGACTGTTTTAGCATAACAGGGCAATGAGGGTACTTTTAATGCCAATGCTAAACCAGTAGCATTTTCCTTATGTTTCAATATTTGTGCCATGTATGCTTGATTGCCAAGGGACTGGTTAGGGATGGTTACAATTTGGTTTGTTGCCTGGTTGGTTGCAGAACAGGTTTGAAGTGGGTCTAAGCCACTGATTTCTATACCAGAAAAGGAGTAAAGCAACATGGAAAAAACGATGTAATCAAAGATGTAATTAAGTAATGAAGTTGTGAGAACCAAAGTTGGAAGGATTTTTTTCTATGAAGGTCTTTGGTTTTCATTTGTTCACAGTTTTTTTCATGATCTTTTCTTTTGATTCAATGGACATATCATTCAGAAATCGTTGGATTAATTATTTAGAAACAAAATGACATATCTCAGATATGAATAGATGTCTATTTGCACTTTCATCCTCTTCCTCTCTTTTTTGCAAAGAAATCCATCAATATTTTTATATTTTTCAATTTAATGTTATTATATGAACACTTTAAGAGGTGAGTTGTAGTTTGTTAAATGCAAGAGAAAGAATGATTAGTTGGAAATGTTAGTTGCATTCAGATGTATGATATGTGATAGTTAGAAGTAACTATGTTCTGGTAATGAAGTTGTACATCGAATTGTCCTAAAAGTTAAGAGGGATTTAAAACATAAAGATGGCACAAAATGTATGAAAAATGATTTCCATTGATTGCCCACTGCATAGTAGGGTAGGTTACAAAATAGTGATACAAATTAGTGGGTTGCAAAATGCTTGTTAGAAAAGAAAAATATTGCTACAAAAGTAGTGGGTTACAAAATGATGGTTACAAAATATTGATCTATAGGCTAAGGTACTGCACATTCAATCTTAATAGAGGAGGTTACTTCAAAGCTGGGCACTTCAAACCTTAGTGACATTGACACGATTTAATGGATATGGGAGAGCATGCCTTCCTTCATTTTCTTTGAATGTGCCCTGCACACTGCCACTGGAGACTGATGTCTCAAGTGGCCTGGGTAGCTGTAGTAGCTGGAGGTGGGTGTTACAGAGCATGGCATTCATATTCTCCATGTACTGGAGACGATTTTCGAGCGTAGCAATGTGGCAATGCTGTTTTGTTGCCTCGTTAGTCAGCTCTCTGAAGTGAGCATTATTCTTCAGAGTTTCAAACATGTTGGTGTGCCTCATTTTGTCGGATAAGTTGTTGTATTCGATTCTAGACTGGAATAGTTTGTCATGGAGTAGGCGGATTGAGTCTCTCGCTATGTCAAGTTGATTTGCCAGGCGCTCTGCAACCGCTTGCCACGTTTTCTTAGTTTGGCTGATGATGTGAGTGTTGAAGTACGTGGTAACTCAGTCGTCTCCCACGTAATAAGCTTGGATGAAATGCAAGGCCATTCGAGATCCAGGTCTTCTGCTAGGGTGATGTTATCTTCGTATGCTGAGGTAAAGGTTTTCTCTAGCGGTGGTAAAGTCGGGCGTTAATTGTCACCATCACCACCATGGTGAGGCCTCGGATATCGGTGTCGTGTCGGTAGGTGGGAAGTTGCATACGTAAGTCTATGATATGTCTTGTTAGAAGTTGACGGGCCTGGAGGGGCATCAATGCCATTTTGTTTTATTTGTTTAAGTTGGGTAAATTAGGTGATTTAATGTGAGAGTTACGTGAGGGGTTGGTGGGGAAGGAGATTTTGTTGGAGAGATGTTTGAAGGGAAGTGGTAGTTACAGTGGAGATTATGTGGAGGTGTTCTCATTGTTATTGAGTTTGAGTTGATTTAAATAGATTCAAGGGTGGATATACTTAGGAGACAAGGTTTGTGGTGGATGGTGTAGTGGGTGGAGGTAGTGGAGTAAATAAGACAGGTGGTTCTTGATGGTCACTGGAGAGTGCCAACTGTTCAGCTGTGGGCTTAAGTGGGGGACAGATGTTACTGTGGGCTTCAACTGTGGGCTTAAGTGGGGACCAGATGTTAACTGTGAAGGAGGTTGAATGAACATATTTTAATATGTTATGTAGGATGAGTTGGGTTAGGTGGATAGGAATGATTTTAATAGGCTCTCAATAAAGTATTTGGAGCTGTAATTGGAAGGGAAGGTATATATGGTAAATGTCAAAGATTAGTGGATGAAGTACAATTGATGTATTTCTTTTGTGAGGACTGATGGATGCTCTAATGGGCAATCAGGTAGAGCTTGTAAGTAGTCAATGAAATTTGAGAAGGACTATTCTGCAGATTTAGCATGTAATTATTTCCAACAATCTGATGATATGTTTGTCAGATGTGATTGTATGCTATCTAATTTGTTTGCAACTAATTTGTACCAGTTTGGAAGAATATAATATTTTAGAGAAGAAATTACTAACTTATTCGCTGGTATTATAGCTTCGTAATAGCAGATGCAGTCCACGAACAGGCACTTGCATTTTTATTCACTTCTGCAATAAATAGTCAAATAAGTGAGGGAAAATTTGTTAGATCTAAACATATAAATCGAGTGTATGAAGGTAACAAATGGAACACTGTGAAGAAATACTCTCTGAATTTATTGTTGAATAAGAATATCTCAGAAGTTGTAATAGAGAATTAGAGAAAACAATTGTAACTTGATGAAATAATTGTTTGGAAGAGAAATATTTCAGCATGAATAAATAGGTCATATACTAATATAGTTCCCTTTTATGAGATTTGTCAAGATACAAAAATTTGTTCGTGTTCAATCAAATTGAAGAGATGAATCCAGTGAACTTAAGAAGTATACGACAGTGTGGAATCTGAACTTCATTATAAGTTTAGTGTAAATATTGCACCTTGTAGAATTCAAAATTCATAAATTCTGATATATATTTGTTATTGGAATGAACAAAATATGATATATATTTGAGAGTTACTGGAATACCTACTTGCCTCGTGGTTTGGCAGCTCCATCTTCTATTGTGTAAGAAGCCTTGAAGCCATTAGCTATCACCATATCGTTAACCAATTCTGAGTTTCGTGAAATCTACATAACATAAATGTACTGTGTTATTGGGAAGAATAGAGATTTAAGTTGGTATGTCAATAAATGGTGTTGACTTTACGCATGTCAGATTAATTTAAGAAACAAATAAAAATTGTGAATTATGTGTACCTTAGCAAGTTGGATGAGGAAGTTCCCTCACAGCTCCATCCACATTCTCAGTTGTTGCTTCAATCTAAAAAATAAAAGTATCATGCAAGAGGCTTGATTGTGCTTTAATGAACAAATCCCATGGTAATTTATAAGCAAATTTACATGCAAGCTATTCAAGGAGGAAATCAAACCTACCAATTTCGCACTGTGAAGTTCAGTTTGTTCGGAGAGACGATTTCAAAGAGGTTTAACATGATCACTTCCATCCAATTGGACTCCTATGAAGTACTGAACTCTCCCCTGTAACATTTAGTGAACAGTACATCAGTCAATTTTTAATCGATGGTTCTAGATATTGCTTATTCTTTTAGGGAAAAAAAACAGCTCCTTGAAATTCTTGCTAGAAACCATGCTTAACATAAGGTAATATTGTTAAGCTGATGGAAAGAGAAGCATGAGTATCCACCTTTTGGTCACGCATCGGTTGCCAATGGAATAAGTTACAAAATCTTTTGCCTGAGAGAATTTCCGAAATTGTTGAGTTATTTCTAAGTTTAAGAAAGAACAAAAAGAATGAAGATATAGAAGATGAGTACCACTCTGTGTAGTTGATGAGTTCGATAGTAGTTTCTCTTTCTTCTCTGATAGCATCTCTTATTTTAGCAACTGTTGCTTGATCTGCCTCAGGTCCTCGGAGAAACCTGCAATGGAATCCAGATGTTAATGGAATAGATATGTCCTTCAAATAAAACAATTGGATGGAATTAGGAAAAATTAGTTGATTCAATCTAAGGTAATACTGATCCATAGTTGAAGTAAATACAACACATCGTTATTAGTTGCTGATTATTTCTCATGACCGATCTAAATTTTTTTTGTCAAAAATTAAAATGTGCAATGAACCATATTATTAGTTCACAAAGTCACTTTTCCTTTAATGCAAAAAGGTTATTGTTTAATTGTGCAAATCTGAAATGAAGTCTCTTGTAACATGTTACTTTATTCTGGTATAATTTATCGGAGAAACCTCTATAGTATAAAATTTATATAATATTAGTATGGGATGTTTCAATATATGAATGATTGGTTTATTTCAATGAACATTTCATCAGGTTATTACTCAAAATTGATCCATTAATATGTAATACTACACATTGTTAAGATCAGCTAGCAACAGGGTAACATTGAAATTTTGAATTACATAGGAACTCATATCCCAACAAAGAGAAGAGATGGGATTATCTGATTTTCTAACAAGGCAGGTTTTCTGTTTCTAATTTTTTTTTTGTAATAATACTCTATGTTTTACTTTGTTGATACATAACTACTAATTACATACCTACAGCTTCGTCCTGAAGTTGCTTCCCCTGTGTACTCTGTCAGCACAAGGAAGTTACCAGATTAAATATCTGCAATAATAACAAATGGATGTAAATTAAATTTGTAGATTACAAACTGAAAACATTGCAAGAGATTTTAAAACAATATCAAGAGAAGTTTCAATTGGGGTTATCAGGAAGTCTAGATCTGTAATAAAAAAAATTCTCAATTTGCCTGCAGAGAAAATAAATATTGATTACATCTTAACCAGTTTGTCTTTTTATTTGAGGTTCATATTTTATTTTATTAGAAATAAAATTCAAAGGCCTTTGGACCCTCTTCATATAACATAATGAGGATGAAGCTATAATTGCTTGACAATGATACAAGTTTTTAACTGTTTCAACACAATTAAGTAGGAATTTCTCACCTGGCAGATATGCACACATATTGCCTTCAAGACCCTTCAGATCCACCGTGTACTCTGACATACATTCCATTTCTTTCAAAACAAAAAAGAAACAATAATCAATTTTTAATGCCAAGACTATAGATGAAACTCAAATTTGAATGGTAAAAGGAGCATATTGTATGGTGCTAACTCGCTTGTATCAGAAGCATTGTTAATCCCAAGGGTTCTGTCTTGGTCGCTCAAGTGAAGAAGTTTTCTATCCTACAACTACACGTTTGAATGGTATCAAACCAAAAATTTCATACAGAAATCAGATCATGCATTACCTAATTGGAAAAATGGAAGCATGCACTCCTTTACGACATTCACAGATTTATCTATTTAGATTGTGATTCGATTTCCAATATTGAGAATGCGTCTGTTGTATATTCATGGACATCATCTCCTCCAGCGATCCTTTGTGTCGCACCAGAAATCAGAATCATGCATACCTGATATGACAGTTGGAAGCATGCATAGTGGAAATTTGAATCATTCTTTCTGAATTAGCTGAACGAAAAGAAAATTAACTTGGAAGTAGCATTCCTTTGATCCACACCTGCGTAAGAAAAACCCATCGATCTTCTCAGCAACTACGGTCCTGAAGAAAATAATTCGTGTGGATGTAAGCGTAAATACCAAAAAAATATTTTTTATTCAATAAATGGAGAAGGTCGTAAGACAGATAAGTGGTAAGGACATTTTTGCCAATGATTATTTTAATGAAATTTTAATTTTAATTTATTTAGGATGAAACCTGCTATAAGTATATATCTAAGATGTCTAATATTTTGGTTGGCAAATATTCCAAATTTTAAGTTTTGATGGGTCATAATATATATATCTAGGTTTATTTAATAAAAAATTTGCTTCTCAATTGAAACTAAATAATAGAAAGATGAAAGATCCATTAACATTTTGAATCTGACAACTAATAAGCATAATCAACTGAGCTTAGAAGCCCACAGTGTTCCTAATAAGAGGTAATAACTAAATATACATAAATTTTTTTTAGTATGGAGGTAATAGTCAAAGTTCTTCACTTAGATAAACAGAACCCTAAATCAAGTGACAAAGGAGAGAAATAGTAGGAAGGGGAAATACCTAAAGAAGAGAGCAGCGATAATCACACGATTGCGTCGCTTGGAAACCTCGCCATCTCACAATTTCCCATTTTGCAAGGTACATTTGATGGTCAGAACTGTGTTTCCCAATTTAGACTTGAGTATAATAAGCTCAAGTGCACGTCAATGTAAATTGATTTTTTTTTCCTTGGGAATGAAATATGTGATGATGTGGGAAAGGAAAGCCTAAATCGCCGAAAAATTCTCTGGGAAAAAAATAATATGTTCTTAGAGATTGCGGTAAATTAATTTGAAATTTGGAGAAGAAAGATGCAGCTTGTGTGTAGTTGTATGCATAGCAAATTATATACGGAGTAGAGTGGGTAGGCATCCAGAAAATTAGTACAAATTATTTCCATGTAGACATTCTTCTTGTCAAAAGATGTAAACT
The DNA here is from genome assembly GCA_025461045.1 of Carex parvula. Classification (NCBI taxonomy): domain Eukaryota; kingdom Viridiplantae; phylum Streptophyta; class Magnoliopsida; order Poales; family Cyperaceae; genus Carex; species Carex parvula. The sequence continues at coordinate 47,285 of JAJGRW010001563.1, forward strand.
GGAGTTATCATACAGGGCCAAAAGTGTGGCAGGATGCCACATGTTACATGTGATGTCATTACATAGAAGAACATAGTTATAATTACAAGTAGTGGATCAAAACATGGGCTAGTGCCAGATTTCACGGCGGAGCTGGTGGGCAGGTCATCACGGTGTCTGCGCTCGAGCTCACATCATCAGTTGGGCGTGAAGTACTGAGAAGGATAGTAGAGAGAAGAATGTCATATTTGATGTAAGTAACGTAATGTGTAATTTATTAGGGAGATGTATTGACCGATTAAATCATTGTTGGGGAGACTGTAGTGAGATGGAAGGTCATCGGATGGAGTGGAATTGTTGGTGGAAATGTCACATGTATCTTGTTTGCAAGTAAATAAATAAAGTATTGGTGGAAGCAACGGTGCAACAGAGGGAATAATAAATTCAAAAATGAAGAAGAGTATGCAACCTGCTGGTGGCTTTTCCGTCATCCAATGGAAGGGAAATCTTTCGTCTGGTGCCAGATGAATGGGATGATGCAGGGTTGTCTGCCGGGGAGCTGTTCGAACTACACACAATTGGAATATATTACAGAAGATGGTATGAGACAAGGTTGGTGATACATATATGGAATTAAAAAAGAGAAAAATATAACATCATTGGTTGTAAATATTAGGGCTGACATATCCAATGAAGAGATGAGCCGCATGTGGAGAGAGCCCAGTGTGGTCTGATTTTCGTTTTGGTGTAGATGTATGTGTCAGAGGTTCAGCAGGAAAATGGTCCTCACTAACGATAGGCGGCAGGAGGTGAGTTTGTGGATAATGAGGGAGGATTGCTGGAACAGGCTGGACTTTGTTGACAGTGTATGACAATCGTTGTCTATGCAGTTGAGTTACGTTTATTTCAACAGTAAATAGGAAACGTTTGCCGCAAATATTCTCAAGTGAGGGAGGAACCATTCTACCCGTACGCCTTGATTCTGCAAAAGCCATGTCAGCCTTCTTGTTGATGATACATTCAGCTTGTTTTCCCATTGCCGTAAATTCTGCCGCAACACTTCCGTCAGTAACTCGTAAGAGTAGACGATACCTAGAGTGTAGAAGGAGGCGTTATTTCTGTTGGCCGTAGGTTGCAGTACATGATATGAATAAATTGTAATAAAGCTGACAAATTTCAAATGATTAGTGGCAACAC